>CAXKVI010000004.1:30492923-30691938 GCA_964058755.1 Campiglossa producta
AACAAAAAAAAAACCAAAATTTACTTCATTTGCTTGGTTTCTGCACAATATATTGTATTTTCGGAGTAACTATAAAAGCTACAAAAAAAAAATTTCACTTCAATCAATTTTGTCGTTTGTAGTTGTAGGAAAAGTACTTTTAGTGCTTTCAAATTGCTGAATTCCGCCTTTTTTTGACATGCGTTCTCGATTACTCCGAAACCTTCGGAGCAAAAAAAAAATTTTTTTTCGGGTAAAAAACTGCAAACGATTTAAAACATATTTCAACAAAAAAAAAACCAAAATTTACTTCATTTGCTTGGTTTCTGCACAATATAATGTATTTTCGGAGTAACTATAAAAGCTACAAAAAAAAAATTTCACTACAATTAATTTTGTCGTTTGTAGTTGTAGGAAAAGTACTTTTAGTGCTTTCAAATTGCTGAATTCTGCCTTTTTTTGACATGCGTTCTCGATTACTCCGAAACCTTCGGAGCAAAAAAAAAATTTTTTTTCGGATAAAAAACTACAAACGATTTAAAACATATTTCAACAAAAAAAAACCAAAATTTACTTCATTTGCTTGGTTTCTGCACAATATATTGTATTTTCGGAGTAACTATAAAAGCTACAAAAAAAAAAATTTCACTTCAATCAATTTTGTCGTTTGTAGTTGTAGGAAAAGTACTTTTAGTGCTTTCAAATTGCTGAATTCTGCCTTTTTTTGACATGCGTTCTCGATTACTCCGAAACCTTCGGAGCAAAAAAAAAATTTTTTTTCGGATAAAAAACTACAAACGATTTAAAACATATTTCAACAAAAAAAAACCAAAATTTACTTCATTTGCTTGGTTTCTGCACAATATAATGTATTTTCGGAGTAACTATAAAAGCTACAAAAAAAAAAATTTCACTACAATTAATTTTGTCGTTTGTAGTTGTAGGAAAAGTACTTTTAGTGCTTTCAAATTGCTGAATTCTGCCTTTTTTTGACATGCGTTCTCGATTACTCCGAAACCTTCGGAGCAAAAAAAAAATTTTTTTTCGGGTAAAAAACTGCAAACGATTTAAAACATATTTCAACAAAAAAAAAAACAAAATTTACTTCATTTGCTTGGTTTCTGCACAATATATTGTATTTTCGGAGTAACTATAAAAGCTACAAAAAAAAAATTTCACTACAATCAATTTTGTCGTTTGTAGTTGTAGGAAAAGTACTTTTAGTGCTTTCAAATTGCTGAATTCTGCCTTTTTTTAACATGCGTTTTCGATATCTCCGAAACCTTTGGAGCAAAAAAAAAATGAATTTCACTACAATCAATCTCATCGTTTGTAGTTCACAAAAATGCAAAAAAAGTTTGAGTTTTTTCAAAGCGGGTTCCAGCGTGATGTGCATTAGGCCATATCTCCGAAACCTTTGGAGCAAAAAAAAATTTTTTTTTCGTATAAAAAACTACAAACGATTTAAAACATATTTTAACAAAAAAAACTCAAATTTACTTAGTTTGCTTGGTTTCTGCACAATGTATTATATTTTCGGAGTAACTATAAGAACTACAAAAAAATGAGTTTCACTACAATCAATCTCGTCGTTTGTAGTTGACGAAAGTGCAAAAAAAATTTGAATTTTTTCAAAGCGGGTTCCAACGTGATGGAGCTGTCCAGTCTTCTTTTTATTTGCCAATTAATCTACAATTTAGTCAATTTTTATTTCTGTGTCCCTATGGACATTTAATAGTGCTAGACCATTTAGTCTGCCTTCTCCGGTTTAATTTCCAGGTGCAGACATACCTTCGAAGCGAAGAAAAATATGGTTCGCTTCAAGAAACAGACACTTTTGACACTTGCTCGGCGCTAAAAGCTAAAGCTGAAACATGCCAAAAAGGACGTGTGTTAGTTTAAATAATTCTTAACAGGAATCGAAAAATTTACAATTCAAGGTGCTTTTGTTCAAACTTTTTGCTGATTCAGTCAAAACATCAGTAATTCAAGTATTTAATCATTTTTTTTTAGCGAAAACTATATGAGAATTGACGTTTTTGGATTTTCGTGAGATCGAAATTGCTGCATATTATAAAAACTAGTTTTTACATATGAAGGTGGACATTCCAGGGGTGGTTTAAACCCCAAAAATAACCCCCTGGTTGCGCGCCTGACCGCTGGGTATAATAATAATAAACGATTATTCGCGTTGCTTAGAAAGAATCAATATTATTAGTACATTAATCAAAAGCTAATCCAATTGGCTGACTCAACTACAAACTTTAAGTGCCCAATTATTTTGAAAGCAGCCATTGAAAATACGAAGGAAATCAAAGACTCACAAAATATGCAAATAGCCACACAAATAAATAAGAGTCACATTTCATGAAAGCCGTAAATCTCTTACAATAACATTGGCAATCAGCCTAATTTAGCATGAGTGAAGTCAATCGTTATCAGCTTTTTATGGGTTATTCAATAATAATTTTGATCAATTTATTGATACATTGTTATAAAATTTGTTAACCTACAAAGAAAGTTCTACCAGTGGTCGTATTGCTTTTAATCGTAGGTTTGCTTGGATCTGTGTGCACATAAAAATTGTCGCAAATATATTGATATGAACTAGAGGTGGGCGCGTGCATGATTTTCGCAACACGACACGAATGTTCACGAAACAGATTTTCGAAAATATGCACTAATACGCACGGGGAAAAATTACTAAAACACGACACGCACGAAAAAAAATAAAACGGTATTTTATGGTTTTTATTTCATTTTTGTATATACCCACTAGAGCCCTGCATGAATGGATTCAAACTTTGAGTACAATAGAATACAGTAAATTTGAATTTTCCATTAGAAATACATCTGACTAAAAGTTCTTGGTTAAGTTGGCTGCTATAAATACCGCTGCATTTGGTTTTCCATCCTGAAATAATTCAGAAAAATGCTTGAAAAAACCCTAGTAAAAGTATTTATTATAATCTGTATACAAATATGGGAATATACAAATATGGATATCGTCGGTGATTATGCAAAACCACTCATCGGGCATCTAAAAGACCGCGTAAACGACGTTTGTGACAAACACTTTTATAGCCCTTGCAATTAAGACTTGTTCCTTTATTCTCAAGAAAACTACGTTTGCGTTGAAAAATCATTAAAAGAATCGATCTTGATCGGAGTTGTCTTAAAATTTTATAATTTGTAATTGAAAAACCGCCAATCTGAAATATCGCATACACCATTTTGAAAATGCCCGTTACGTCCTTTTGCAGAATCACCGACTATATGTTTTTTTAACAGAAATATTAACAACTTTTGTTCAGACTGGACTTAAGTCCATTTTGAAGATATATGTATGAAATACACAAGTAGCATTCAAATTTACAATCCAACATTCAATTCTAAAAAACTTTTACAGAAATGGTTGTTGGGATATCTTCATAGATTTAAAAAAAATGTCAAAATATGAATTCAATTTCGTTTGAAATTTTTTGAATATTCAAAGTAGACATTTATTTCAAACAGCCAGGTAATCAAATTCAAAGAAAAGCAAAGCCAATTCAATTCAATTCAAATTCAATATGAATGATTTATTTGCCGTTTTGGATGGAGTCATGCAGAGGTCTAATACCCACACAACATTTGAATCAGGCCCGTGCGCAGGAATTTGCTATAGGGGGGATTTTGAACTTTTGGATGCTCCGAAGGTTATGATTTTTGACAGTTTTTATGAAAAAATTCAGTCGTTGAGAGCCAATAGGGGGTGTTTGAACCCCCAAAACCACCCCCTGCGCACGGGCCTGATTTGAATGAATGAATTTTGAAAATATCCTAAGTTGAATATATTTTGATTACTTTTAGTGACGAAATACTGAGTTATCATCGCGATGAACATGAATCCGGTGTCCGTTTTGGTCCAGCACTTCTGGATGGTTACATGGGGAAAGGGTGGTCTGATCCCCCAACCCTGACACTTTTTTCTATTCGTATACCACATTTGACATATACTATTAAAACTCAGTACTAATGGAGTAAAGGTTGTGGCGTACGCCGACGACGTTGCGATCCTTGTTTCGGGCCCCTTCCCTTCCGTGATGTGCGAGATCATGGGAAGAACGTTGGCAAGGATAAGTAGGTGGGCACAAGAGTGTGGCCTTGCGCTAAATCCGGACGAAACGGAGCTTCTTCTCTTCACGAGGAAGTATAAGCCACCTACGTTCGAACTACCGATGCTGAATGGCCAGCAGCTAACTCTATCTACCAGAACCAAATACTTGGGGCTGATAATTGATTGCAAACTAAATTGGAAGGAGTGCATCGAGGAGCGGGTGCGGAAGGCATGTATCGCCTTCTACGCTTGCAAATCGATGTTTGGTAAGAAATGGGGTCTAAAGCCGAAGATGGTGCTGTGGCTGTACGAGGCGGTGGTCCGGCCTAAACTGACCCACGGCTCGGTGGTGTGGTGGGAGGCTCTTCGTAACAACTACAATCTCGCCAACCTGCAGAGGGTACAGCGCACCGCGTGCGTTGGCACCACCGGGGACTTGCGCACCTGCCCCACTGCGTCCTTGGATCCTATTTTGAACCTACTTGCAATTGACTTATATATACTTTGTACATCGGCACACACCGCACTAAGACTCAGGGAGTCTGGGTGCTGGAAGGATACTCAGCATGGGCACAGTAGTTTCCTTAACACCCTCCCAGAGGGAATACTGCCGTCCTTAGCAAAAAGGCAGTATGTTATAAAAATTGATTATCGAGAAAACTGTAGTTGAAGTTGGGGTGTGTTCAAACTAAATAACTAGCTATTCTACTACATAACAGACATAAATGAATATTGAGATATTAAAAGGCTTCATGTAGAATCATTTGCATCTGACTATGTGCGAAAATTATCCCTGGGGCCTTAAAGGCACAGCGAACTGCCTTTCTGCTTTGTAAATCGAAAAGCAGTAAAATATCATTTACTGCTTTTTTGGATTGTAAAAAAAAATTTATTATTTTTTGGAGAGATACTGCCTTTCTGCTTTGTAAATCCAAAATAAATAAAAATTCTTTTACTGCTTTATTGGTTTGTAAGTCAAAGTTGCTGACTTTCTCTCCATATATTCCAAGCAGCATTCTTAACTTTGTGAGCATAAAGGCAGTACATTTTCATTTGTACTGCCTTTTTACACTGTGATACCTTTATACTGCTTTTTTGCTGCTTTTCTAAATGTATCACTAACTTAAACCTTGTTTTATCGTTGAAATTGCATTCTGACCGATACTTTTTATAATCAGTGAATTGTAAGACATTGAAATAATGGTATCAAAATTCCTAAAAGGCAACATTGAAGTGTATACAGACGGCTCCAAGAGGGATTCGGGGTGGGAGCCAGCGTATTCTCGGCAAGTCTGGATATTTCAGAAACATTCAGACTCCCGTCGTATAGCAGTGTGTTTCAAGCAGAGCTGTTAATTTTGATTAGTAATTAGTAATTGATGGATTAGAAGGTTTTTTTTAATTAGTAATGATTATTTTAATTGCTTTCAAGAAAAAGCAATTACTAATTGATTACGATTAGAAAAAATCGAAAAAAAATCAAAAAAAATTAAAAAATCAAGAAAAAATCAAAAATAATCAAAAAATCCGTTTTTGATTACTTTTGATTATTTTTTAATTTTTCTTGATTTTTTTAATTTTTTTTATTTTTTTTTTTTATTTTTTTATTTTTTTGATTTTTTTTTTTGATTTTTTTTTTGGATTATTTTAAAGTTTTGTCGTTAAAAGTATAAACATCTGTGTATCTGTGTATGCAAATATATGCACCTACTTACACTTTGGGGCTCATGGATTTCTAGAATCAACCTTGATCGCTAAGTATATGTACATATGAGAAAAAATGCCAGGTTTGATGGTTATATTGGTTGGAGTTATGATAACACTAGTTTACAAATAATAAATTTGAAAATATACCAAGATATTCATGTATATGGGTGAATTGGCACTGATATGCCAAGCACAAAACGTATTTTAAAAATTTTTTGTATGGGTAGGTTTTCGAGATATCGGTAATTTTGTGTTTTTCAGGTATCACTTTATTCAAAAATTCTTTTCGCCAATGTTGCAAAAAGCGATGGAGCTAAGCGATATCTCGTTCGAAAGGATATTAAAATACGCTTCTAACGACGTATAAAATGTAGGGGTGGGTCAAACCAATTTCTTTGTGGTCGTATACTCAAAAACTGCTAAATGGATTTTGATGAGACTTTCACCATTGTATTAATAGACGTTCACCTTAAATTTAATTTTTTTTGTTTACTTTTTGATTTTTTTTTTTAATTAATTGAAAAATAATCCTTAAAAAGGGAAAGTAATTGGTAATCAATCATTAGGTGGCTTCTCAAAAAATAATCAATGAAATGCTAATCATTACCGATTAGTAATCAATTATTAACAGGTCTGGTTTCAAGCAGAGGTTCTTGCGATTGTTCAGGCGTGCAAATCGCTTGAGCAAAGGAACATTACTGGGAAAGTGGCTATCTTCACCGACAGCCAGGCAGCGATAAAGGCAATCGCATCGCCATACACAAGCTCTAATGCAGTGCATGCATGTAAACAAATTTTGGCTACGTTAGCTGAAGTTTTAGAAATATCCATTATCTGGGTCCCAGGTCATAAAGGGATCGAGGGTAATGAGAGGGCTGATGAGCTAGCACGGGCAGGCTCATCAGCAGAGAACGAAGAGGTATCTAGACTCGAAATCAGGGTACCCCTGGCAGTGGCCAAGGGGAACCTCCAAAAATATTACTCCAATGAAGCACAACGGAAGTGGAAAGGTACTACTACCTGTGCAATATCGAGAGCCACCTGGCCGAACTACAGCGAGAGGAGGACAGGGGGTCTCCTAAGCAGGTCCAGAGTAGACACCTACAAGCTTGTAGCAGTCTGCACGGGTCACTGGACGATAGGTACGCATGCGGAAAAACTGGGTATTCCGCATAATGACCACTGCAGAAGCTGTAAAGACATTAATGCAAAAGAGACCGTTGAGCACTTCCTGTGTAAGTGCCCCGCTCTAGCCAGAACACGACTGAAAGTGTTTGGGACCCCTTTTTTGGAAAATCTAGGGAGAGTATCCGAATTAGGGATTCCAAGCATCGTGGAGTTTATAAACAGCTCTGGGTGGTTGTAGCATATACTCACAGCAGTAGGTTTCTACGAGTTTTATGGCATCAAAACGACTTTTAACAATACTTGGGCGACTTTTGTCGCAGCCATTCTACCTACCTAAATACCTAAACATTTGACATGTTTTTTGAGATTAGAAAAAAATCCAGAAGTGCCGGACCAAAACGGATACCGGATTCGTGTTCGGCGCGTCAAAATACATGGGAAAGGGTGGTCTGATCCCCCAACCCCGACACTTACTTTCGTCCTGAACACGAATCCGGTGTCCGTTTTGGTCCAGCACGTTTGAATTTTTTTGTAATCTCAAAAAATTCCATACCACTGTAAATTTGACTTGTTTTTTTGAGGTTAGAAAAAAATCCAGACGTGCTGGACCAAAACGGACACCGGATTCGTGTTCATCACGATGATAACTCAGTATTTCGTCACTAAAAGTATGTTATTTTTTTAATTTAATACCTGTGACAACTTTGCCGAATGTTTTAAAAAAAATTAGTTTTGGTTGTAAACGATGTACACATAAGACAAAACACAGCAGTAGGGAAGACTACTAATGACGGCTCCTGCTAGAGGAGCACACACTCCGTCAAGATAACGAAGGATGGCTACAACCCCCCACGGTGCCTCAAAGCACGCACAAAGGCGACAGTCAGCTGTCGTCCAAGAGATGGCCCAAAACTGCGCGAACAAGGGACATTGAGGGAAACTGTAGGGAAAACGAACTTGCTATCCAGGGCACGACCAAGCAGGTTCTTGTTGGGCATTCCATTAGTAACTATTAGCAAAAAAAAATTTGTTTGGCACTTTAAGGGAGCGGGAGTTACATTTTTTTACAGACTAGTTAATTTATTATGAACTTATTTTTCTCTACGTACTGTTTACTATGTAGACAAAAAATGTAAATAACTTCCGCTCCCTTAAAGTGCCAAAAAAAATTGTTTGCGAAAATTGGAATATTTTATATATATTCAAAAAATTAGCTAAATCGGTTTGACCAATCGTGAAAAAATCATCAAAAAGTGAGGAATTTCGAAAAGTGTTGATAGCTATAACTTTGAAAATAATTCGAATTTCGAAAAATTGTTATATGCATATTTTTGTTTAATCGTTGTGAGCCATACTTCCAACTTTCAGTAAAATACATGGCCGTCGAAAAAATTGTAGGTGGCTCACTTCACAAAATTCAACTCATATTTAATTGCCTTCGGGCATATTTTCTAAAGCTACAGCATATGAAAACATGATGAGTTTTGAAATGCTCGTGCACAATCTCCTCCAGTAATTGTCAGTTTAGCTTCGTCCACTAAATTTTCCAAGAACTGCAGCCGTTGTTCAGCTAAGTTTCACCCTTCAACTATGGCAACGCTCATATGACTATTTACGTAAGTTTTTATTTTAGCCCAAATTGTTTTCACAGGATTCAACATAGGCGAATACCTATGGGCCTAGGCGTAATAGCTGCGATCGTCCACCTGAATGTGCAGCTACAGCGTTCTCTATTTCAAAATGGCATTAGGCATTGTCAGCTAAGTTGTTGCCTTGATTTTCGCCCCACTGTCTATCCATTGACACAATACCTCATGCAGAAATAGCTCCAAAGAGATGAATATTTGGGCCTCTCGCTGCAGAAAAATGTTGAACGGCACGTGGCCCTACTTTAGAGTGTCCCCTAGTGTGACGGCAAAACAAATTGAAATTCGTCTCATCGATGAAGACAATATGTTTTCCTGCTTGTATATAGCTGTTGAATAAATTAACAAATGTTGCACGCCTCTCCTTGTTAATGTTGCTGTTAATGGTCCTTGGTGCTGTGTGTACGGCTTTTCGAATGTATAACTTACCGTCAAGGTAATTCCTAATGGTGGAAAGGGCTAACGATGCATTGAATTCTGATCGTATTCGTGCCTGAATTACAGTGAGAGTAAAAGTACGGGCACACCTAGCGTTTTGACGCGACGCGACGAAATAGTTGCCTATTTGATCAACACATGTAAAGAATATTTGGTCGCGTTAGCTTAATGCTGCAATTCGCCTCCAACCAAGAAACGATAACGTTAACTTGATCTTTTGAAAGACGTTTTGGCTTGCATCCGCCTTTGCAAAATAGAGCTGCAAAACTATCGATAATGGCGCCATTCGATATTTTCGATAGTTGCAAAAATTCTATCGATAGTTCGAAATTATCGTATACTATCGTAATTTAAGTTTGGAGAAACTTCAACTCCGATCATATCCATAAATAATTTACATGTTACATGTGCCAAAAAAAACAAGTAAGGAAAGCTGTCTTTGGCTGTGCCGAAGGCTAAATACCTTTCATGAATAAGCGTCACGATTTTCACTGTTTGATCCCAGTACAGCCTGTGTGAATTTAACTTAAGCTCATACCGAAATTATCGGAACTATCGAGTATATGGGGGCGATGTGTTATATTGGCCCAATCTCACTGATTTTTAACACCGACAATCCACATTCTAAAATAGCAATAGTTACGAAATTTAACCTTCCTACCTATATAATTACAGCAGTTATGGAAGTTATGGGAGCTATGTGAAATATTTATTCCATCTCGATGATTTTCAACATCGATATTTCACATATAAAAATATAACTACTTACAAAATTTCACGTTCCTAGGTGTTTACTTACAGGAGTTATAGCCCAAAATCTGTTTATCGGAACAATCGATTGTATGAGAGCTATATGTAATATCGGCCCGATCTTGCTGGTTCCGACAAATGATTCCTATATTGGAAAATGGTGGCCACATACAAAATTTCCGCCAAATATCTCAAAAACTGAGGGACTAGTTTGCGTTCAAACAGACAGACAGACAGACGGACATGGCTAAATCAACTCATCTCGTCATCCTGATCGTTTCGGTATACTTATTGCTGGGTCTATCTCTTCTTCTTCTCTTACTTACAAACATCGGACCAAAGTTATAATACCATTTCATGTTCATGAAAGGTATAATTACAAATATTGCAATTCACTTAATATTATACACATCACACATTTTCAATGCACTGACACTATCGAAACTATCGACTATCCCAAAAAATAATCGATATATTGCTAGAAAAACCATCGATACTACCGAAAATACCATCGATAGTTTTGCAGCTCTAGTGCAAATTTGTTCCTTTAGAACCCTAAAGAAGTGTTCCTCAAAGTTTGAGCGAAATCCGAGACTAGTCAGCAACGATTTTTGCTAAAATAAGACGTTTTCATATGGATTTACCTGGAACCAACCAGACATAATTGAGAACCCAAATATATGCGTTAGCGGAGATATGACAAAAGGGAGAATAAGTTTAACAAATCTTAAACTAATGCCCTCGATATCTAGAACGATAGATGGTGCTGTAGGTAAAAAGTTATTGCGTTTTGTTGTGAGTCGTATTTTTAAGGGCGACACAGAATGGCTAAACTCCCGGGTCTTTACAGCTAAAATATATTGTTACATAGATTTCGGAAGGGGAAGCCGAGTCCCATGAATATCTCACAAAAAAATTAGGTGGTGATTTATTGCGTTTTGGTTTGAAGCTCCTTATATCTCGTTTTTAATTGAAAATTTCTCATTTTCATAAAAAACTTTCTGATTTTAAATTGATAGTTTCTTATTTCTAAATAAAAATTCTTGTTTTAAATTGTAAATTCTGGTTTTCAAATGATGTTTTCCTTTTTCTTGAATTGAAATATTCTCGTTTTAAAGTGACTTCTGATTTTCAAATGAAGGTTTCTTATTTTAAATTGACTAATCTGATTTCGAAATGAAATTTTCTCACTTTAAACTAAAACTTTCACATTTTAAGTTGACTATTCTGATTTGCGAATGAAATTTTCTCATTTTGAGTTGAAGGTTCCTCATTATAATATGAAAATGGTGTAGATATTAGGAGTGTTCGTTGAAAACTGTCCGTAATAGAGAGTTTTGTAAAAATCTCAAATTTGCTAAGTTTTCGTCGAACAGGATTCAGTAGAAACTTGCAGACAAAATAGCTGTTACGTTTCTGATTGGCTGACAATTTACATTTGTATTTTTTGTTGTTGTTTTGCTATGTCACGATCAAGGCGAATAAATTTACAGGTGACTTTTTCCCACCATATGGCTTCTTCTTCTTCCTTGAAAATCCAATCGTAGCTGTCAAATTTCTTATGTTGTTGCTTTGTCTGACATTTTTAGGCACCAGGAGTGTGTTCGTGCGTGTAGATCTGAATTCGCTCGAACACACCTGTAATGAATTCGCCTTGGTCACGATCAACTGTTCATGTTTACCTTTTTCTGCTGGATGAAATATTCCCAGCAATAATTTGCAATAACGCAAAATTAAAAGTTGAGAAAGCCAAAATGTAGAATCCTCTTCGGTTCATCTTAGACTATTCGTATTTTTGTAGGGTAACGATAACGAGTACCTCTCTCGACGAACAAAGATACCACTAGGTAGTACCATTTTATTAAAATAGTTCACTCACACATTTTCTTATTGTTTTGTGAATGGGCGTGGCGTTGCCTCTTTTTGTAAAATAAATCAAAAACCAGATTACCTCACAATTAGTTATATATTGTTTGGTCCTTGGAATTCGGATTGCCTTACTCGATCTTTACGTTGACGACGGTATATCTTTTGCACTCAGGTACTTAAAATTTCGCTTTCATCTTAGTTTAGTTTTGATTTCGTTGTTTTGTTTCTTGTTGTGTTTTTCTTATTTAACCTCGATTACTTTTTTTAGTTTATCTTGTATGTCTTATACTGACCGTTATTGTTATTTATGATGTGGTTGTTGTTAAAAGGGACAGCTAATGATGCTGCCGCCGCGGATGATGATGATGTTGTGTTAACTGTTTGAAATCCCATAACTGTAGCATTGTGGTCATTGTACTTTTAATGGTCGTGCACATCTACATGTAGGTCTTACAGAAGGACTATACTTAGTGGCCTTTTACACAAGGCAATAATTGAATTCAACTCTGCTGGCGTTCTCTTTTGAGTTTTCTATTCGTGTCTATACTTGTCAATTTTTCTTGAAAGCAATTATCAAACAAAATACGGTGGAACAAGGAGGAGTGAAAGAGATAGCGGGAAAAACTTGAAACGAGTTGACGGTACGCTTTCAAGTGTACTCTTCCCCTGCAAAAATCGTTGGATTATGTGTTCCAATTTTTTGATATTGGAGTACTCCAATAGTAATCCTTTGTATACCTCATCGGACCACCATCAGCTTTTTGAAAGCCGATCATTGCTCCTGCCTTACCGACGAAAATCACGACACTATCGCTCTGACAGTATATACTCCAAGAAGTAACAACATTGGAGTACATTGCAAAGTACTCTGACTGTAGGTACTCTATGGAGTAGCAGAAAAAAAGGTTGGAGTAGGTGGTCCAGTCCTAGGACATCGTAATGTTAATTGGAGCACAATTTTTATATGAAAAAGGATTACATTTGGAGTACTCTGATGCTCCTATGGGAGTACTCTTTGGATAGGAAATAGAGTACTCTCGAATTTTGCAGGGTCCCCTCTCTTCTCACCCCCTTCGCCTATTTCGCGGCAGAGTTGAATTCAATAATTGCCTGGTGTGAAATAGCACTTATTTATGTAGAGTTGGTCTTTGATGAGTTTCTGAATTCATTGGTGGCCTTTGAAAATTCCGTTGGTTGGTCGGTAAATCGCCCCTTTGTGGCACGAACGTTTTGCTGCAGGCCAATGCAACCTTTTCGGCACAATTTTGACTTTTGCTTTGGTATCGCTGCTTCGGTTTGGTTTTTGTCGGTTGCACACATACCTCAAATTGGCTGCAACGTTTTGCTTTGCACGTGAATGATGTCGATGATGAACTACTTTTTGCACTCCCGCCGCCGCCACTGATCGTTTTCCAATTTCTGCTGAAGCTTTTATTTATTTTTTTGTTACCGTTCGGTGGCGTCAGCTACAGCATTTAAACTTGAGCTTCTGGGTGGCGCCGCGTATCACACTTTAACATGCTGCACGAGCATCGGAAGGTAGTTGAGCAATATAAACATTTGTACATATGTAGGTACCTATGTGTTTCCAATCCGAAGCAAAAAATAAATAAATATTAAGCGATACATATAACCGTGCAAAATATCTTGTCGGCTTCCATTGGCTTCTGAAGAACTGAATAGGTACTAAAAAGCTACAAAAAAACTTTTCATAACACAAAAAGAAGCCTTAATGAAATTCAAAAGTTTTCGAATTGTGTGAGAGTTGGTAGATGCAGTAGCGTAGTGGTGGCGATCCAAGTCACAATGTTTTATGAGTTTCATCAGAAAATCGACAGCTTGAACACACAATTATGACATACTCAGCACAGCCGGGAGCTACAATACAGTTTTAAGTGGTAGTCTAATTTTACCGGTTTCGTGCTTAACTAACTACATTTGTTAAAGTAGCTGATAATTGTGTTTAAACACCTAGAAGCAAGGCGAATTCTTTCTGAACAGAATATTAGACTAATTCAGAACTAACCTGCTAGTTCCAACTCAATCGGTACCTCAGAAATTATTTTATCGGACCAATTTTTGAATTAATTCTTATACCTATCCTTACTAGCACAATTTGTAGTAAATAGAATTGTAGTGTCGGCTAATGTTGTGACTTTAAAGTGATTTGCCACAAGTAATGGGCATGTATTAGATACATGTTCATTACGTTCCACCTATAATATATAATATAACTTAACCGTTCCAGCAATGTTTCTGTGTGATACCAGGCTACGTATAGATACGGTAACTACAATTTTTTTTTTTTTTTTTGAAAAAGCAGAACTCTTCTTACTTAAAGCTTGATATTGTCTTCGCGTGAAAATATCGCTACCCGCTTATTCATGACGTTATAATCTTTTTGCAGTAAAAAATGTTGACCTTTCCAATACATCTTACGAGATGTAGAAATCAAACGAGCGGAGTCTTTGGGCTTTAATTCGCTGGACTATGGTCACATCTGCGTAGAGCTCGTACAGCTCATCGTTAAATTTCCTTCGATACTCGCCGTTGGCATCGCGGGAAGGACCATAAATCTTCCGGAGAACTTTTCTCTCAAATACTCCAAGGGCCATCTCATCTTCTCTTGACATTATCCATGAATCTGAGCCTTACATCAGGACAGGTATGATGATAGACTTATAGAGCGTGATCTTTGTTCTTCGAGAGAGGACTTTACTTCTCAATTGCCTACTCAGTCCAAAGTAGCACTTGTTGGCAAGAGTGATTCTCCGCTGGATTTCTAGACTGATATTATTATCGGTGTTGATACTGGTTCCCAAATAGACGAAGTCCCTCACAGTTTCAAATTTGTAACTATCAACAGTGACATGGCTGCCAAGTCGCAGGTGCGCCGATTCTTCCTTTGATGACAGCAAATACTTCGTCTTGTCCTCGTTCACGGCAAGACCCACTTTTTTCGCTTCCTTATCCAGTCCAGAGAAGGCAGCGCTTACGGCGCGGTTGTTAAGGCCAATGATATCAATATCATCGGCATACGCTAGCAATTGCACGCTCTTGTAAAAGATTGTGCCATTGCGGTTTAGCTCTGCTGCTCAAATTATCTTCTCCAGCATCAGGTTAAAGAAATCGCACGAAAGGGAGTCGCCCTGTCTGAAGCCTCGTTTGGTTTCAAATGGCTCAGAGAGGTCCTTCCCGATTCTGACAGAGCTGTTGGTTTTGCTCAACGTCATTTGGCAAAGCCGTATAAGCTTTGTTCTGACATGGCGGCATACAGGCAACTCCTTTTTGCGCTGTCAAAAGCGGCTTTGAAATCGACAAAGAGATGGTGTGTGCCGATTCGTTTATCATGGGTCTTCTACAGGATTTGGCGTATCGTGAAAATCTGGTCGGTGGTAGACTTACCAGGTCTAAAGCCACACTGATAAGGTCCAATCAGTTTGTCTACGATGGGCTTCACCTGCTATCAGAGGGCAATCCTCGACCTAACGATGTAACCGAGCAATGTAAGCATATCTCTCACTCATTGCGTACCGCCGCTGAGGCCACTATAGGGTTCCAGCGAGCCCGCAACAAGAACTGGTACGATGAGGAATGCAAAGCTGCCTCGAAAAAGAAGGACGCTGCCTACAAGGAGACGTTGCGAACGGGCGCAACCCGCAGTGTATGGCAACGCTATCGTGAGGCAAAGAAGGAAGAGAGACGCCTTTTCAGAAACAAGAAAAGTGAGGCCGAAAGGCGTGAGTGTGAGGAGCTTGAGATGCTGGCTGACAGGAATGACCGGGGCAAGTTCCTGTAAGGACAATAATGACGACCTGGTAACCGACGTACAGAGTGTACTTAAATTATGGAGGGAGCACTTCTCCTCACTGCTAAACTACGAGGGAGACGTCGAACCCCCAAGTGAGGATAGATATATCCAGGCTCAAGAACAACAAATCGCCTGGAAAACACGGACTACCCGCCGAGCTGTTCAAACACGGAGGCGAAGAGCTGATATTTTCATCCCGATTTTCTATCACGTTTTCAAAGGCAACATTACAAAGATGACTGAATGTCATAGTACTGTCTAGCAGAGTACCTACATAAATATTCTGTGCTCCTGTTAATTCTTTTTTAATTTTAAAGAAATGAAGCAAATAAATTGGCGAAAATGGCAGATACCACTTAAACCTGCATACGAATTACAGTAGAAATTTGCCGCCTTATTACCCGGGTCTTCAGACCAGCTAATCGACTAGTCAAAAGCAACTATTCGACTAGTCGATTAGTGATAATCGAATATTTTTTGAAACGACTAGTCGAAATCGATTATTCGATTAGTCGATTTGTCAATTATCAAGAGCCCTACCAAATGACCAATTCTGAAATCCAACTACATTTTCTGAAATTTAATTGCCATTTTCTAAATTCAATATAAATAAGTAAGGAAAAGGCTGTCTTCGGCTGTGTATGAGTATGAGTCACGTTATTTGAAACATGAACACACTATAAAGGAGTGACGCACTTACGCTGATAAATAAAGGATGTAATCAATTGTATAGACGCTATGTGAAAAATTAGGTCAACCCTACTGCTTTTAAACATCGACATTGCACACGCAAAAAGAGCAATAGTTACGTTTCTACCTGTTTAATTACAGAAGTTATAGCTCAAAATCCGTTTTTTGCAGATATAACGACTCCCGCGCCATCTCATCATCATTCATCATTTATTGGCGCTTAACCGCGTAAGCGATTTTGGCCGTTGCATATCAAAGCACGCCAGTCATTCCTTTTTAGCGATAACTGACGCCAATTGGAAACCCCAAGGGAGTTCAAATCATCCTCCACCTGTGCTGGAGCTTCTTTGTCCATTCGCATAACATGGCCCAGCCAGCGGAGTCTTTGGGCTTTAATTCGCTGGACTATGGTCAGATCTGCGTAGAGCTCGTACAGCTCATCGTTAAATTTCCTTCGATACTCGCCGTTGGCATCACGGGAAGGACCATAAATCTTCCGGAGAACTTTTCTCTCAAATACTCCAAGGGCCATCTCATCTTCTCTTGACATTGTCCATGAATCTGAGCCATACATCAGGACAGGTATGATTAGAGACTTATCGAACGTGATCTTTGTTCTTCGAGAGAGGACTTTACTTCTCAATTGCCTACTCAGTCCAAAGTAGCACTTGTTGGCAAGAGTGATTCTCCGCTGGATTTCTAGACTGATATTATTTTCGGTGTTGATACTGGTTCCCAAATAGACGAAGTCCCTCACAGTTTCAAATTTGTAACTATCAACAGTGACATGGCTGCCAAGGCGCAGGTGCGCCGATTCTTTCATTGATGACAGCAAATACTTCGTCTTGTCCTCGTTCACGGCAAGACCCACTTTTTACGCGTGCTTATCCAGTCCAGAGAAGGCAGCGCATACGGCGCGGTTGTTAAGGCCAATGATATCAATATCATCGGCATACGCCAGCAATTGCACGCTCTTGTAAAAGATTGTGCCATTGCGGTTTAGCTCTGCTGCTCGAATTATCTTCTCCAGCATCAGATTGAAGAAATCACACGAAAGGGAGTCGCCCTGTCTGAAGCCTCGTTTGGTTTCAAATGGCTCAGAGAGGTTCTTCCCGATTCTGACGGAGCTGTTGGTATTGCTCAACGTAATTTAGCAAAGCCGTATAAGCTTTGCAGGGAAGTCAAATTCAGACATGGCGGCATACAGGGAACTCCTTTTTGCGCTGTCAAAAGCGGCTTTGAAATCGACAAAGAGATGGTGTGTGTCGATTCTTTTATCATGGGACTTCTCCAGGATTTGGCGTATCGTGAAAATCTGGTCGGTGGTAGACTTACCAGGTCTAAAGCCACACTGATAAGGTCCAATCAGTTTGTCTACGATGGGCTTCAGCTTTCACACAACACGCTAGAAAGAACCTTATATGCGATATTAAGAAGACTGATTCCGCGGTAGTTGGTGCGGTTAGCGGGATCGCCTTTCTTGTGGATTGGGCAAAGCACACTTAAATTCCAATCCGGAGGCATGCATTCGTCTGACCATATTCTGCATAAGAGCTGATGCATGCTTTTTACCAGCTCTTCGCCTCCGTGTTTGAACAGCTCGGCGGGTAGTCCGTCTTTTCCAGGCGCTTTTTTGTTTTTGAGCCGGGATATAGCTATCCTCACTTCATCATAGTCAGGTGGTGGGACGACTTTTCCATCGTCAGGGATTGGGGTATCAGGTTCGACGTCTCCCTCGCAATTTAGCAGTGAGGAGAAGTGCTCCCTCCATAATTTAAGTACACTTTGTACGTCGGTTACCAGGTCGCCATTATTGTCCCGAGCCATCTAGCGGGGAAAAATATAAAAATATTTGATACGACGTATCCAAAGAAGAAACTGTCAATATTTGGTAAAAATCCGTTGACTAGTTTTTGAGCCAATTGGCTACAAAACAGCCCCCTACACTTTTATCTATATATATAGATTACGGTTGCATAAAAACGTTCCGAAAAGTAAGCATCGTGCATTATTATCGCCGTTTACAGCGAAAAACATAAATTCACAAGGAATAATCAAATATGATTCCATTTGATGATCAAAAACTTATAATCCTTTTTAGTCACCATTATGAATCATTTTTTAATAATTCTTGTGATCAAATTCTGAGCCAACTTGAAAATCAAACAGGGAAAAGAATTAAATATGTTTACTTTAGGTGAACAAAAACTGATAATAGTTTTTCAAGAAATTGTTGAATCCTTTTTGATTATTTTTTGGTGACTCAAAATCAATTTTCTACCTTTTAAATTTTTACTTTGCTATACAAATTTGATTTTCCGTAATGTACCCACATTTTTTGCTAAAATTCGCGGAAGTCATAAGCTGATTTAAACGCTGGTAAGTGGTAGTCAGATGGCTCTATCAACAATTCCGACGGGACTGCCGAATTACTTTATGTCTATCGACTTTTGAAGGTCCGACGGAATAGCTGATAGACCACAGAGACTTGCCCGACATGCGTGGTCTTCTGCACATGACTTCAAAACAACCTAAAAAAAAAAATCTAAATCACGCTAAAGATGGTTCGCATTAATTTCTAACAATCTTATTACCGATATGAGCTTTTCTAAAAAAAAAACATCTTTTCACAATATAGCAAGCGCCAAATGTTTTTATACATTTCAAACTCCAAGTACTATTTAATACCTATAAGAATTCCCACTCACAAATGTTCCAGATAAGCTTTACGTGGTGAAGAATCTATGTAGGCAGAGGGGAAATTATTTTCCAGTTTTTAGTTCATTTTAAAAACATTTTAAATTAAAAATATTTTTTTATTCTATTTTTTATTTTATACTTTTTAGTTGTGAGTCTGTGAAAATTTCTAAGATTGTAATTGGATATTAGTGGTACTCATGTTATATGGTTACAAAGCGTAAATATATACATTTAACAGCTCAGTTAGATGAACGATATAGATAAATTTATGTGAATACTTTTTATTATGAAATTCTTATTAATTTAATTTTTGATCCATTTTTTAGATATTCTTCTATTTTTGTCTAGTGTGCATTGACTGCTTTGAAAAACTGCATGTCGAACAGCGTAATCGAATTGGGTAATTTTTGGAGGTGTTTACACACCGGCCGCCGTGGTGTAGCGGTTAAGTGCTCGGCCTTCTACACCAAGTCGTGGCGGTTCGATGCCCGGCAAAAGTAACATCAAAAATTATTTAGAAAAAAGAATTTTTCTAAACGGGGTCGCCCCTCGGCAGTAGTTTGGCAAACTCTCTGGGTGTATTTCTGCCATGAGAAGCTTCTCAGCAAAAAATTCATTTGCTTTGCAAGTGCCGTTCGGAGTCGGCAAAAAACTGTAGGTCCCGCCAACTTGTAGGAAAAACTCAAAAGCAACACACCACAAGTTGGAAAGAGAAGCTCGGCAAAAAATCTCGTTAGAGGTTATGATAACCTGTTGGTTTACACACTAAACTCCTCGTGGAAGTTTACCGAATCTGTGTAAACTTCGTTCCATAAAAATTTTGACAGTTCGTACGAAATATTCAGATAGCAATAAGGAAGATAGGCCGATAAATGGGACTTTTGCAATTAAAGCAATATTTTGGATTTTTTTTTTTGTATAATGCATTGTCAGCGAAACCTGAACGATGGTGAAAATTTCAAAACCCCAGCTCAATGGGAAGTTAGTTCAAAATCCAAAGCAAAATCTCTGGAAATGAAACTTTTCAAATATCACTATCCGTGCGCCACCTATCGAAATTATTTTTTTCTTATACTGCGTGGGGCCAGAAAACTAAACGACGATGAAAATTTCAAGATTCTACCTCAACGGGAAGTTCGGTGAAAAACAAATTAATCGACACCGAAAACAGAACTTCGCATTTCTTAAATAGAACGACTCACGCGCCACCTAGCGGGTCCAATTTTCTTTTGAACATTTGGAAATTGATTAAGTAATACACACGCTAAATATCAGCTAAATCGGTCCATAATTAGGATTTTCAGCTTTTATTACCCCGATCTCAGCTCCACCTAGCGGGATTTTTTTTTAGGAAAATATTTCTTTTCATAGTAGTAATACTTGTTCCGAATTTCAGCCAAATCGGACCATAAATGCGATTTTTGAAAATATAGCGACCCACGCGGCACCTATCGGATTTTTTTTTCATAATATTGCATTGTCATCGCGACCTGAACTGTAGTGAAAATTGCAAGACCCTAGCACAACAGGAAGTTGGTTCAAAATCGAATGCAAAAATCCGGGCCCAAGAACGACGAAAGCGACCTAATAAAAACATTTTAATGAATCGAAACTGATTATATTTCTACATCCTAAATGAATATTTCTGAATAATCACATTTAGCGTACACTTTTCTCCAGACAACTAGATCATATTCGATTAGAAGAATGATATTTGAATATTTTTTGCTCAAAATTTAAAAAAAATGCTGGCTGGGATATCAGTAATGAAATGTCACCACACGAATTCAAGTACGGTTGTTTTTGGAATTATTGGGGCGCGGCTTGATTTGTTTGCCCAGCGCGCTTCTAGAGCTTCTTCCGCCCCAGGCCGTAGCGGTGTACTAATTGATGGGTCCATCTCTTGTTCTTCGCATACTTACAAACATTGGACCAAAGTTATAATACCATTTCATGTTCATGAAAGGTATAAAAAGGTGTGGTACAGCTGATTATAATAAATCAAGGAAGTAAGAGATCCTTTAGGCTTCATATAGACGTGCGCACAGCAGGATATACCTACGGTGACCATCCGTTCTGTTTTTGGCAGAACAGTACTATATTTAAGGAGCTTGTTCTGCGTATTTTTTTCTAAGGTTAATAACAGAAATGTTCTGTTTTCAAGCAAATGTTCTGTTTTTGTTCTGCTTTTTTGTGCCGGCAACCTTTTTTAACAACTGTAATGAGCAGCTTTGTAAAGTTAGTTTGCTCAATAATTTCACAACTTAATAAAAAATTTAAAATCTTTTAAAATATTTCAAAATAATTTGGTTTATGTTTAACGCGGTCAAGTGCTTCAGCGAAGTCAAAAACGTACCAATTTTGGAAGTTCCGTACCCGGAAAAAAATTCGTACCAAAAATTGTACATTTCGGCCAAAACGGCAACCGTGGTTATGGTAGGTTTTAAATTAACAAGGAAATGTCTCTCACTATCAAGAAATACTATTCACAAAACGGAAAAATATACTTAAAAAAATGACTTTCAATTGATGCACTTTGGTTGAAATTATTTGAGATTGAAATTTCAATGTTTCACAGACGTTGGCAACATTTTTTACTGCAAAGAGATGATTACGCCATGAAAAACACTTTTTAAATTCCAAATATTGTAACCCCAAATAGTTTATAGCCGGGTAGCGAAATTTTCACGTAAAGGCAATAAGGCCTTAAGTAAAAATAGTTCTGTTTTTTTCAAAAAAAAAATGAATGGTCACCGTAGATATGCCAAATTATAAGAGAAAGCCACTCTTTATTTAGAGTCGGTAGGGGCTTTGTTGGTGTTACTCTGTGCGCTGTGTGCTCCAATTTGCGTATGTTGGCTGTGCATGGCGATTGTACGTTCTACAAAGCTTGTTGTTGCTAATTTAATACGCGGATGCTGTGTAATTCAAATGCAACTTTAAAATTGATAAGCAAAGTCATTGTGCAATGAAGGTGGCAGTAGAACGATGGAATGAATAGGCAACAAACAAAAGCAAAACACGCATTGCTGACGAGCTCTGAAAAAAAATTACCAAAGCTATGCAGGCAGGTGAGCCATTAAAAGGGAAATTCTGATAAAAACATAATACAGGGGCCATATAAAAAGTTGGCACTGCAACTTGCAACAAAGGGAAATCTCATTGGCAGTTTGAAAAAGAGAGGAAGTGAAGGGGAGATGTGGTGTACAACTGCTTGGTTGGCATAATCAGCTTAGTCACCTAAAATTTTTGTATACATATTAGTTTTTTATTGTTGTTGATTCTGTAGTACTTGTGCGTTACTTTGCTTTAGTTTTAATTCTTTTTTCGTATACTCACAACCATAGTATTTACTACACGGTGAGCTAAACAAGTTATTATCAAAAATCGAAACAACCAAGATATTCTTTCATGATTGTATTCTCGGACACATTAGAAGATATTCTGAGCAAAAACTGAAAAAACCTTACCCAAACACCCTGGCTCAGAAATTTTCTTTTACTCGTACTTCGCTTTCACTAGCTTAAGCGGGTTTTCCAACTTTGGCTGCTTTTAAATTGCGGATTTTTCCACGTGTATCGTAGAACAATACCCTTAAGTTGTTTCAGGCATTTTTTGTACTTCATCCCATGACAAAAAATGCAAAAAGTGAAATCGCAGTAAGAATGAAGAAAAGTCCCCCGCTTTGAGGTGTCTGGCTGAAGTTTTTGTCATGGGGCGAGGTCTAAAATGCATGATACCAATTAAGGGTAGTGTTCTACGACACATGTGTAAAGATCCACCATTTGAAAACAGCCAAAGTTGGAAAATTCCGTTTAGGGGCTCCCACGGGAAGAAGAATTCTACAAATCTCAAAAGGGGCATAGTTTCAGTTTTTGCTCAGAATATCTTCTAATATGTCCAAGAATACAATCATGAAGAAATACCTATCTTGGTTGTTTCGATTTTTGATAATAACTTGTTTAAGCTCACCGTGTACAACTATGCACGAGTATGTATACGAAATTCAAGTAAAAATCGCATGCTGTGCATAAAAGTGCAACGTGACTGTTTTATAAAATTTTACTTCCCTTTGGTTCAAACACATATATGTATGTACATATGTTTTTTTAATATAAACACATCCATGGTGGATACTGCAATCCCGGATGCTCGTGCTTTCTATGTACCGAAAATTGCATCATTTATCGAGGTTATAAAAAACATTTTAGCATATGATATGATATGAATCATATTTATCGTAGGTATACCTCAATTCCGTCGAAGCAAGTGTGAAAAGAATGGCTAACTCGCATGTATTTCACAACACTGCAAACATCAACAAAACAATAATTTTGTACATACATATGTATGTATACTTTATTTGTGTTGAAGAAATGGTTTTTGAGAAGTGGGCGAGGCTATTTCGGCCGATCATGGTCATTTTTGATATTGTCGAGAAATTTCATGAGAGTAACTTACTTCACAAGTTTCGTGAAGGTATGTTATTTTTAGTTGAAAATAAAATTTGCAATTAAATTATTTGTATAGGTCCAAAGGGGGCACCCCTAGGTAGTGAACGATTTCAACTCTTTTTGCTACAGGCAATACCTTTTAGGCGCCAAGTAAAATGAAGATAACATGCTTTTTGAGCTGAAATTAAAATTGCTAAAGCTCTAACTATAGTCTAAAAAATCAGTATTAATGAAAATATACCTCCTTTAAACTCTGAAAGATAAGAATGCTACTTGAAAATATAGAGAGAAAGGCAGTAGCTTTGACTCAAAATCCAATAAAGCAGTGAATGAAGCTTTACTCCTTTTGGATTAACAAAGCAGAAAGGCAGTTTATCTCCGAAACATACAAGGCATTACAGTAACTTACAGAAAAGCAGTTCCTTTATTATTTGAGGCGCAGAGTTTATCGTGGTCCACAATCAGCTTCAAATGATTCCCCACAAAGCCTTTTAATGTTCAATATTCATCAACATATTCATTAATTTCTGCACTTTTGTTAAAGAGAGACTTTGCCCACAAATTTTTGAGTTATCTTTTTATTATTCCAGTTCGCGATGAGCTTCGAGTATTAGCTTTGTGTGGAGAGTCAGGATGCCTTGTTGGGATTTCACAGTCCCGGGATTTTCTGGATTGGGGAAAGCTACCCTGCAGCGAAACCTCAAAATAGTCAGAAAAATACTAATACATATTCAACTATAATTTTCGGCATTACTCATACTAGGCAGGAAATATTCATTTCATACTAGTATACAAATAGATTTTTCTGGATTAAATCATACCAGTTAAAAAATAAAAAAATTATTGCGTTTCGTTTGCTTTTATTTTCTTATAATTAACAGATGCTTTTTCGTGATAGGGTAAATACAAAGAGTCGCTGCTTTCTTAAGAATAAACATGAAAATAAAGGCAAATGACAAAATAAAGGGTAAGTCATGAAAATTCTGGAAGAAATCATACCAGTCCAGGCTCAATGCTTTTTGGACTACAGGGGTTCTATAGCTCATTCCGAATTTATCGGAACAATAGATTATATAATACCATATCATTTTCATAAAAGGTATAAAATGACAGTCTAAATAAAATGTTTTAGAACACTTCGGGCTCAACATCTATAGCCCATATTGGCATCCCTATTCAGCAGGTTTAAATGGCGTAGTGTAAGGGCATTTGAACTGTGACAGGTAAGCTTGTAAAACAAACGATTGCATAATATTGTTTAATAATATAATTTATATACGTTTTCTTTGCATACATTTTACATCTTTTTTAAAGCACAAGATCGAATGGCACAATTGAGTTGGAATAGAGATAAATATTAAATGGTACTTCATTAGGGCTGCCATAATCGTGTTCCTGGCGAAGAGGACGCTTACCTGCACCTAAAAAAATACCCAACAATTTTTTTATATACACAGAGAAAAATTTTCATGTAAAATCAACAATTTTTAAACACTTTTTCAGGTTATTATTTTTCAACACTATCGATCATGTTATTTTAACATGAAGCTCATGTTGAATAATTTCACTTCGTGTTAAATTAACATGATTTCCTGTTAAATCAACATGAAGTTCTTGTTGAAAAACTTGACTTCGTGTTAAATTAACATGACTTCCTGTTAAATTAACATGAATTCTTGTTAAAACAACACTATCTGCCTCATTATCTCATGCAAATTTAACAGGATCTTTCTTGTTAGTTTAACATGGTTCATGTTGACAAAAATTATTCTGTGTGTACATACCCTGCAGCGAAACCTCAAACTAGTCAGAAAAATACAAGCATACAACTATAATTTTCTGGCATAACTCATACTAGTCAGGAAATATCCATTTCATTCTAGTATATAACTAGAATTTTCTGGCTGAATTCATACTAGTCAGGAAATATCCATTTCATTCTAGTATATAACTAGATTTTTCTGGATGTACTCATACTAGTCAGGAAATAAAAATTCCATACTAATATACAACTAGATTTTTCTGGATGAAATCATACCAGTTAAAAAATACAAAATTCATTCGTTTCATTTGCTTCTTTTTTATCTTATAATTCACAGATCCTTTTTCGTGATAGGGTAAATACAAATAGTCGCTGCTTTCTTAAGAGTAGACATGAAAATAAAGGCAAATGATAAAATAAAGGATAAGTCATGAAAACTCTGGTTGAAATCATATAAATCCGGGTTCCATGCTTTTTGGACTAGTATGGGGACTAGTTCGTTTTATGGCAATCATACTAGTCCAGGTTGAACTAGTATGCGACTGGTATTTCACAACTTGTATAATTCTAATATATCATGACTAGTAGATGACTGGTATGTTCTGGTCGAAATCTGACAATTGACATTTCTCAGGACATCTACACGTAAAAAATACCAGTTGCTTATATGAAAAAAGACAAAACACTGACTAACCTGCAAAAATCGTTGGATTATGTGTTCCAATTTTTTGATATTGGAGTACTCCATTTTGTATACCTCATCGGACCACCATCATCTTTTTGAAAGCCGATCATTGCTCCTGCCTTATCGACGAAAATCTCGACACTATCGCTCTGACAGTACATACTCCAAAAAGTAAAAACATTGGAGTACATTGCAAAGTACTCTGACTGTAGGTACTCCATGGAGTAGCAGAAACAAAGCGAAGGTTGGAGTAGGTGGTCCAGTCCTAGGACAATGTTAATTGGAGCACAATTTTTATATGAAAAAGGATTACATTTGGAGTACTCTGATGCTCCAATTGGAGTACTCTTTGGATAAGAAATAGAGTACCCTGGGTTTTTGCAGGGTAGTTGGGCCCGGTGCACCAACTAGTTGTAAAGAAGTTTCCAACTATTTGCTTGAGTAAGTTAGAGCAATTGTCAGTCAGAAAAAAATAAATTTTTGAAAACTTCCAAAAAATTTGCTTGCAAGAAAATCAATGTTTTTGTATACGTGAATTTGCATTAATTTTGAAGATTTAAACAAAAAAACCAAATAAAAAGAAACTATCGAGATTCAAGTGTTTAATGGCATTTCTGCTCTGAGTTGCTCTATTTCTATTTTGACAGCTGCCTGCTCTGATCTGCTCTAACCTGCTCTGAACTTTTTTTGGTCAGAAAACAAACCTTATTTGAAATAATAGGTATGCATTTTTCGACATTCATTTTAATACATACTTAAGCATAAAACAAAAAATATATAATTATAAAATTCACAACATGTCATTTTCTTATATATTTCGTAATTTCAATACTTAAACAAACAATCCAAAATAAATTTATTTCCAAGAATGATCAGGGTGATACCTTTTTCATATAAATAAATGATCGTTCTTTGTACGTCAGTACATTCAAGAATAGTGTCCAACACCCAATCATCTAAGTGATTGATTGCAGTTGTAAAAAAAGTTTTAGCTTCATTTTCAAAAAATAAAATTTTGTCTTCATCCAAAAGACTGTTCAAACGATTAAGAGTTATTTGGGTTTGAAAACCCACGAAATTATTTGCATGTCTATTTTTCAAATCACAAAGAGTTTCTTTAAAATGGCAAAGACGTTTAAAAAGCTTGAACGTTTTTAGTTTAATCAATCTACTAAAAGATGAATATAATTATTATAGATTTTAGAGGAGAAATATAGGACAATTTTCCTAAATAGAGGAAAACTTAGAGGTGAAAGAGGACAATTTGCCTTCATCATCATCATTTATTGGCGCTTAACTGCCTAAGCGATTTTGGCCGCTGCATATCAAAGCACGCCAGTCATTCCTTTAGCGATAACTGACGCCAATTGGAAACCCCAATGGAGTTCAAGTCATCCTCCACCTGTTGTTTCCATCTCAGTCGAGGCCTCCCCATTCCTCTGCTGCCGAATTCAGGCGACGATAGGAAAACCTTCTGTGCTGGAGCTTCTTTGTCCATTCGCATAACATGGCCCAGCCAGCGGAGTCTTTGGGCTTTAATTCGCTGGACTATGGTCAGATCTGCGTAGAGCTCGTACAGCTCATCGTTAAATTTCCTTCGATACTCGCCGTTGGCATCACGGGAAGGACCATAAATATTCCGGAGAACTTTTCTCTCAAATACTCCAAGGGCCATCTCATCTTCTCTTGACATTGTCCATGAATCTGAGCCATACATCAGGACAGGTATGATGAGAGACTTATAGAGCGTGATCTTTGTTCTTCGAGAGAGGACTTTACTTCTCAATTGCCTACTCAGTCCAAAGTAGCACTTGTTGGCAAGAGTGATTCTCCGCTGGATTTCTAGACTGATATTATTTTCGGTGTTGATACTGGTTTCCAAATAGACGAAGTCCGTCACAGTTTCAAATTTGTAACTATCAACAGTGACATGGCTGCCAAAGCGCAGGTGCGCCGATTCTTTCTTTGATGACAGCAAATACTTCGTCTTGTCCTCGTTCACGGCAAGACCCACTTTTTTCGCTTCCTTATCCAGTCCAGAGAAGGCAGCGCTTACGGCGCGGTTGTTAAGACCAATGATATCAATATCATCGGCATACAGCAGCAATTGCACGCTCTTGTAAAAGATTGTACCATTGCGGTTTAGCTCTGCTGCTCGAATTATCTTCTCCAGCATCAGATTGAAGAAATCGCACGAAAGGGAGTCGCCCTGTCTGAAGCCTCGTTTGGTTTCAAATGGCTCAGAGAGGTCTTTCCCGATTCTGACGGAGCTGTTGGTATTGCTCAACGTCATTTGGCAAAGCCGTATAAGCTTTGCAGGGAAGTCAAATTCAGACATGGCGGCATACAGGCAACTCCTTTTTGCGCTGTCAAAAGCGGCTTTAAAATCGACAAAGAGATGGTGTGTGTCGATTCTTTTATCATGGGTCTTCTCCAGGATTTGGCGTATCGTGAAAATCTGATAAGGTCCAATCAGTTTGTCTACGATGGGCTTCAGCCTTTCACACAACACGCTAGAAAGAACCTTATATGCGATATTAAGAAGACTGATTCCGCGGTAGTTGGTGCGGTTAGCGGGATCACCTTTCTTGTGGATTGGGCAAAGCACACTTAAATTCCAATCCGGAGGCATGCATTCGTCTGACCATATTCTGCATAGGAGCAGATGCATGCTTTTTAGGTGTGAGAGTCGAGTTGTGAAATTATCAGCTGTTTGTGTCATGCGCAGCTTCTCGACGTCAAACTTTCCTTCCGTTATTGTGCGCCCTTTTTTCGTTGCACAGAGGCGTGCGCGTATCTTGGCTGCGACAAGATAATGGTCAGAGTCAATATTGGGACCACGCAGTGTACGCACGTCCAGAACGGTGGAGCTATGTCTACCGTCAATCATGACATGATCAATCTGGTTTCTTGTTCTTTGATCAGGGGACAGCCAGGTGGCTTGGTGTATTCGTTTATGCTGGAACCTAGTAGTACTGGTGACCATATTGCGAGCAGCGGCGAAGTCAATCAACCTGGTGCCGTTGGGTGATGTTATATCGTGGAGACTAAATTTTCCAACTGTAGGACCAAAGACTCCTTCCTTGCCCACCTTGGTATTAAAGTCGCCGAGCACGACTTTGATATCACGCAGCGATCATAAGTTTGTTCAAGTTTATCGTAGAAGGAGTTTTTCTCTGCGTCGTCCGTCTCCTCAGCCGGCGCATAGGCGCAGATAAATGTTATGTTGAAAAACCTTACCTTGATGCGGATCGCAGCGAGACGCTCGTCCACAGAAGTGAACGCTAGTACTTGGCGGCGAAGTATCTTTCCCACCACGAATCCTAAACCTTTACCGCTTTGCCGCGTGTCTGGCCACTGTAGTATACGTCACAACGTCCGATAGTCGTCTTTCCTTGTCCCGTCCATCGCATTTCCTGCAGGGCGGTGATGTCAGCCTTTGCGTTCACGAGGACATCAACCAGTCGGCAGCGGTACCATCCCTTGAAAGGGTCCGGACATTCCATGTACGTGCCCTAATATCCTTCTCGTAGTCCTTATTTCGTTTTGCCGGGTCGTCAACATCCGAGGCTTTTCTTTGCTTTTCATTGGAATAAAGTTTTTACATGGCGGGTCCCAAACCCAGCGCACAAACCGTCTCCGGGATTTTGATAAAAATATTCACACATTTATATGGCGAGCCGCTTGCTACAAGACAGACACCCGCTCGCAGCCGCACCATGTCGTGAACAGACGCTGCGAAAAAGACCTCGGTGAGCCCTTAAACCAAGTATGTCAGCGGGGGCCTAGGTAGCTCCCGTTGCCCAGAGTGCCCGAACGAGGACGCAAGAGTCGGGATTGAGCAAGGTCAACAAGGTCACATTATAGAGGTTAAATCCTCTAAAAAGAGGACGTATGGCAGCACTATACTACATTGAGGAAATGGATGAGTAGGTAAACTAACAAATTCGTGTAAATTTAGGGAAATGTTATCAAGGCTGACAATCGTTTGTCGAACACTAATCCGGCACTAGAACATTCGGCTCACTCCGACTACTTTATGTGTTCCCTGCTAAACGGCCCGTGAGAACCACCAGACAGTTTTACCCCCTTTGTTTAGTAAACACAACTAACCGCTTAACTCTAAAACTCATTTCAAAATTATTCATACAAAACTATCAATACTATTTTCTCCAGCAGAGCGATAAAGAAAATATGAGTATTTGTAGCATTTTAAGTACCAACTCATTTATGTTTGTTTGTGCGAACAAATATCCATGAAATTGCAATAATGTTGACGCATCGCATTTGTAACGCATCGTTGCTTCATTGCATTTCATCGCACGTCATCATGTCACCAACAGCGCCCGAGTAGTACTACTACAACTTGCAACAACATGCCAAAACAACAACAATAGCAGCAAAAGTAGCAAAAACAACAGTAGCTGTCACAACAAAAATGGACATACATGATTGACATTCCTTGTTGATTGATTGAACAACTCGCCCGCAGGCAACGAGGATCATTCAATCTATCGCTTCCATCTGACAAGCGATTACATCAATGATCAGACCAATGAACGATCAATCGATGCGCTCAAACTAGAGGTGGGCGTCGTGCGTGTTTTTGACCGTGACACGAAACATGAACGCGTGTGTCCACGTGCTCGTGTTCGAAAGGGCGATTTCGTGTCGTGCTCGTGCGTGCTCGTGCTGAGTCCGAAAAAAACACGCACGAAAAAACACGATCAACTTTTTTCACTTTTTGTACTAAACTGGAGCACCTTTATTTTTTGTAAATTATATTTCTTATAACTTTTCTTAATTCATCATCATACCAGATGACGAAAATACGAGTTCACATGTGTGCATTCGAATACAAACACGGAGTAATCTTAAGTTAAACGCTTCTGGATCGCATAAAAGTAATTTGATTTTTAAAAACTTGGCATCACAGTGCTCTTTAAAGAGCAACGATAATAACCAAAAGAAAAAAATTGTATGTACTGGCTGTACTACTTTTTATTAGGGAATCAATGTCAAGAAAGCGAGCTAAAAAAATTTTAAGTTGTGACGGTTTTTGATTTAGGGAGCGATATGTAATTACATAAGTACATAAAAAAATATGAGTAAACATATATCGACGGCTCCGTTTTAAAATATTTTTCAAAAATATCCTAGATAGGTTAATTTTAAATCAAATTCTTAGATAGAACGTTGCTGAAAAAAAAAACAAATTTTGATACATGGAGTTCTTGAAAAATATTTTGAAATAGGGCGACATGCCAGTCGTTGAAACATACCTTATAATCTTTAGATGTATAAGTACATACCATGTACCATGATATAAATACTATAGGTAAAAACGTTCTCTCTTCTGATTTTATTATGACGTTTTTAAGCAATATAAAATGTGTCAGTATATAAGTCAAATAGAACAAAAGTATTCAAAAAATGTAAAATATGAAAAATTTGAAAAAAATCAAAAAATATTTTCCAATTTACACTGCACGTTTAGGTGGATGCCTGGACGCTGTAGGTAGGTAGGTTCAAGTGGCTGCCGCAGAGGCACACTTAGGCCAGTTTTGAAGGCCCGTTGTGATACCACCAACACAAGGAAAGTCAGCCCCGGGACCCAGCCATATGGAAAATCCCTGAGTTGTTGGGATTTTCCACATAGCAGAATCCCGGGACTGACACTCCTAAACCGACACCGTTACTCCTCCTCGAACCACTTAGATGACTTTATGAAGCCCATCAAGTCCTTTATGTCCAGTTCCGCGATCTGGCTTAGACTATCTAGGAACGGAACTCCCAAAAAGCGCGTTCTCACGCCGCTTAAAGCCGGACAGTTGCAGATGAGGTGCTCCACCGTTTCCTCCTCCTCATCATCTTTGCAACTCCTGCAGCATCGTCGGTAGGGCACACTTAGCCTTTCTGCATGCCTACCAATGAGGCAGTGACCGGTTAATACCCCTATCAATATGCAGATTTCCCTCCTAGTTAGGGCATAAATGCGTCTAGACCTTTTAAGATCCCATTTTGGCCAGGTTTGTTTCGATATCCGACACCCTGGGGATTGCAGCCATCTTTCGTTGGCTTGACGGAGTGTGTGCTCCTTCAGCATTAGTTTGCATGTGGCAAACGGCATACCTAAGCGCTCTTTATCCCGAAGAACCTGCTTGGTCGTGCCCTGCCTGGCAAGCTCGTCTGCCTTACAGTTTCCCTCAATGTCCCTATGTCCCGGGACCCATATGAGGTTTACGCGGTTCTGTTGGGCCATCTCCTGAAGAGATCGACGACAGCTGAGCGTCAGTTCAGAGTTGAACGTGTATGAGCCAAGGGATTTGATTGCCGCCTGGCTATCGCTGAAAATAGTGATATCTCCTCCGATAACACGTTTGCTTAACCAGGCCGCGGCATCCCGGATTGCCGAGACTTCCGCCTGGAAGACGCTACAATGATCAGGTAGTCTGAAGGAGAGTTCAAGGTCCAAATCCCTTGAATAAACCCCTCCTCCAACTCTGCCGTCCAACTTCGAGCCGTCGGTAACTGGACGCTGTAGAATTGCAGGAAATGAGATGGTAGATTACCCTGCAATAGGGGCATATTCGCTCCGCTTTTACAGTCCTTATTTTTAACAATTCTAGCAATAGTTATAATCGCAAATTGAAGAAAAATAAAAATAAATTATTTTGATTTGTAATTTATTTGATTGAAAAAACCAAACAGAAAAGTCGTGGCAAAAAATAAATGAGTATGAGAATTGCTTCAAAATGTCATTAGTGTCATTAACGGTTTTACCTGTAGTATTTATATCATGCCATGTACAAAGTACATTTACAAATATTTACAAAAATAAAAAAGCCAAAAAATACCGTTTTACTTTTTTTCGTGCGTGTTTAGTGGGTGTCGTGTTTTAGTAATTTTTCCCCGTGCGTGTTAGTGCGTTTTTTCGAAAATCTGTTTCGTGAACGTGTCGTGTCGTGTTGCAAAAATCATGCACGCGCGCCCACCTCTAGCTCAAACACATCTGGTCGTGGATAAGCATCTCTGTATGCTCTGTATTTCAGGCATGTATGGAAGGAAGAAATCATTTTTCTGTTAACTCCAAAGCAGTGATAATAATTATGTGGATATGCTTTACCTAAATGTGAAGATTCTTTGGACACGATCATAATAATTAACATCAAGTATCGCAAGGAACGCGAAGAAAATCAAACTGGGTGACTGTATTATGCAAGTCAATTAGATAATGGCACTTGCGTGGAGTAAAATTGCGAACCAGTCTCCAAAAATTACAGTCTTGTGCTACACACAGCACACTCTTGTGTACCGGCTACAAAAGTAATAGTTAAAATCAAGGTCTGAGCCGATTAAAATAATGTTCCGGTTTCGGTTTTGCAACATGTTTCGGTTTCGTTCTTCAACATTTATTTCGGTTTCGGTTACCGCTTGTACTTTATTTTTGCGGCCATGATCAAATTTCCCCAATATAATAATATATTTTTTTTAACGCTATGCATGGATGAAATTTCTGCAAAACAAATTCGTAAAATTAACTCTACTTTTTTATTAGAAAAATATTAGAATGGAAGCTAAATGAAATTTATAAATCGTCAAAAACATTAATATGAGTGGTGCTTTCTGAGGCAAGCCTGAACATTTATTTTTCGGTTCTCGTAAACTTTTTTCGATCGCTTCATTCAACTATAGTCAAACTTCCTCTTTCAGAATTTTTATACAGAGGTCAAAACGTGTCATTTGTAACAGAGAATACCTATGTGCCCACTAAAAAAGTGAGACATTAAAAGAATTCAGAACCGTTTGGAACCGGTTCCGGCTTTTGAAACGGGTTCGGTTTCGTTCTTTTTCAGATCAAAATAACGGGTACGGTTCCGGTTTTGAAAAATTGATCGATTTTAATCGGTTACGGTTTCGGTTCAGTCCTTGGTTACAATATTCTTTAAAATTAGCTGACCCGGCAGACTGCGTTCAGCACAAAATAGATATTTGCTGAATTCATTTCCAAAATTCCCGATTAACTACACCCGTATTTTCTTCACTCGAAAAATGAGTTTTGTATGGAATGTGCGATGAACATTTTTAGAGATATTCAGCCTTAAAAATTAAATATTTACAGGAGGTGCCACGCCTTTTCCCCGTAGCTCCCATATTATTTGTGAGTATGCTATTGTTGTTGTTCACTTTTCCCCACCTTTACCCCACATCAAAATATTCCACCTTTAAAATAAAGTTTGTCTTACAAGTACCACGCCTCTTTTGCGATAACTCCTACTTTTTTCTGAGAATTGTATTGATATCCATACCAATTTTAAAGTCCCTGCCTGAAGCCTTTTCGGGGAATTTAGCCTTAAAAATGAAGTATGTATTGGAAGTGCCATGCCCCCTATCCCCATAACTATTTTTTTTTTGGGGTATAGTAGTGATATCGTATATGTATCTCTTAACAAATTTTCAGGTTCCTACCGGTTTCGTATATGGAATTCAGAAACACAACTGTTTCTACAAAAAATTTTTAGGTAGAGTTAATACCTAGGGTTGCGACAAAATGCATTATATTTGTTTTTTGGTGGAGTCAGTCATAAAAATAAGTATACACACATAAGCTGATCAGAATTTTTGAGCGTGAAAATTTGAGGGGTTTTTGATTGTTCTCGACTTTTGACCCCAAATAACTTTTTTAGCACAAATGTGTGTTTTATTACACAAGATAAACAAAATTTACCGGGCTATTATTTTTTGATATTATGCATGGAAAAATGTGTCTCTAGCTCGAGAACTATAGGCTTTAGAAAAAACCTATATTTATCGTCAGATCTAATTTTACAATCGCGATATCTCAGAACTGGTAACTCTTAGAGAAAAAATGCTGGGCCCATGTTTGTAGAGAATTTTTAGATCTAAAACTTGGTCTACAAATTTTGACCTTTGCCCCCGAATAACTTTTTTAGCACACATTGGATCGATGGGGGCTTTTGAAGTTTTCCTTCTGACGGCGAACCTCAGTCCTCTACCAAAAGTAAAGACTTCGGAAAAATGTCGAAATTAATTGTTTAGTGGGGAGTAACGCCGCGAAACTGCCCTCTTGTAATACTTTATTTTAGTACAATATTTGCAAAATAAATTTACATGCATTCAAAATAAAAGATAAATTTAATGTTTTCCTTTTTTTAAATTTTTAACAAAAAAAAAAAGAAATGCGGTCTCCCTGGCATGTTTTTTTTTGTCGGAGAGAGCGGCGACAACAAAAACAAATCTATTGCGCAATTTTTTTGTCATTTTCGCGGCGTAATCTTTTGTGGACCGACCTTTTGAGTTTGCTTAGAATTACAATCTGTTTATGTATGTATGTATACTGAACTATACCACACTGCCCAGCAAACATCGTTCAACTTTTTATTAAACCTTTGAAAAACTGTATAGTTCTCAAGTGGATATTCAACATTCTCCGACCTTAGAAATATTTTGGTGGGTCCCGTACGATATGTCGAAAAAAAAAATGTCGAATTTCCAAGACCGAATTTAAAAAAATTTTAAAATACCGAAGAGATTTTTGACCGAAAAAAAAAATGTCGAAAAAATGCAAATGACCGAAAAAGGTCGAAATTTGGATGCTTAATGTAAAACTTCGGAAATTTGAGTTTAACAACGTGTTTTATGACAGTATACAATTATTTATCACTTCCTTACCTCTTACCAAGAACTTTTCAACCTTTTTCCAATACAAAGTCTATTCAAATTTTCCCCTTGTTAGAGGTAACAACAGAAATATTCTCAGACACTTTCGGGCTACAAACTGCACATGTAAAAATTAAGATTGAGAATGACTTATGATTTGTACTTATTAAAAGCATAACACTAATCATTTGGTAATGATCATTTCGAGAAAGGTCCCGTTATGTTATTGAGCTAAACTATGCTGGAGTCACCAATGGCAAAAATAAATCGATGTGTCTTTGATGCGAAGTCTATGTACATTTGTTTCGCTATATATGTATATCGATGCTTCGACTTGGTTAGTTTTGTAATATGTGTATATAATTTTCTAATTACGTGCATATTTTTGAACAAGGAAAAGAAGTTGGTCCAATTTACTTTTGTTTTTTGACAAGTGAGAAACCGAAATAACGTTTAAACGTTCAAAATTTCGCAATTTTTATAGAAACATCGATACATCAAATATTTACGTGACTATAAAAGTCGCCAAAAATCAAAATTTTTCTGACATCTTTAAACCGGAGAATCGTTTCTGAGAGGTTGTTGTTAATTATATTGAGAAGAGCTTAAGAGTTTGTGCTTATAACTTTACCGTCAGGTTTTATATTTGCTTGCAAGAGCTATTGCAAAACACTATACAAATAATACTCAACATTAACCCTGCAGTCAACTTAACTAGTTTTATACTAATCAAATACCAGTCAGCCAGGCGGCCTCAACTAGTTCGAGTTCTGTAATTTTTCCATATTAGCAACTGGTATTTTTAACACGGCGATGTCCTACGAGATGGCAATTGTCCTTCTCTGCATCAGCACCATACCAATTGGCTGACTAGTCAGCCTCTGCATCAGGAATATACCAGTTGATATACTTGTTTTTATACACATCAGTATCGTACCAGTTGAAAGAATAGTTCATATATACATCAGAATCATTCTAGTTGAAAGACTAGTTCATATATGAATCAGAATTATACCAGTTGACAGACTAGTTCATATATGCATCAGAATCATACCTGTTGACAGACTACTTCTTATTTGCATCAGAATCATACCAGTTGACAGACTAGTTCATATATGCATCAGAATCATACCAATTAACAGACTAGTTAAAAAAATCATCGGATTCATACCAGTTGTCATACTAGTTCATATATGCGTCAGAATCATACCAGTTGATATAGTAGTTCATTTATGCATCAGAGTCATACCAGTTGACATACCAGTTCACTTATGCATCATAATCATATCAGTTGACATACTAGTTCAAATTTGCATCAGAAATATACCATTTGACATACTAGTTCATATATGCATCATAATATTACCAGTTGACATACCAGTTCATATATACATCAGAATCCTACCAGTTGACATACTGCTCAGTCTCTGCGGCAGGACATACTAATCATTATGCCCATTCAGATCGTACCACTTGTCATACTATTCCATTAATTTGACATTCATTCCAGTTGGTATACTAGTCGGTCTATGCACCAGTATCATAGTCAGCCTCTACATCAGCAATATACCAGTTTATTCTTTAGAAAGCAGCGACTATTTGTATTTACCCAAACACCAAAAAGCATCTGTGAATTTCAAGGTAAAAAAGAAGCAGTTACAGAGAAAAAGAAAAGCAATTGTCCTCTTCTGCATCAGCAGCATACCAATTGGTATACTAGTCAGCCTCTGCATCAGCATTATACCAGTTTATATACTAGTTCATACACAGCCAAAAATGAGCTAAAGGCTCTGAGTTCGATTCTCGGTAAAGTTGACACAAGTTTTTTTTTCTATATTTTTTAAATTATGTTGTTTATTGTATTTTTAATTTAATTATTGAATTCAACTTGCAATGGCTCCTTTCACATTCCGCGTTCGTCAAGTTTGATTATATAGGTGAAGGCCCAATTGCATTCAACTTTGTAGGATTCACTTTCATTCAAAGTTTTTTAAACGTAAAGCGAAGCGAAATTTTTGCAAATGCTCAAAAACGAGGCGCCCATTTGTCAAAGTTTTATGTAATTGGGGCTTTGGAGTTGTATTTTTAAGTAAGGTAAATTAAGGTTACTCAAGGTTAAGTTTGTCGTCCACTGCGGAGTTCCGGTCCCACATATGTATATATAGATAAAAGTAAGTCTTATTTTTACATCAAAAAGAGTCAGAGTAAGACTGCTTTCATGCTGGGCCATACACTCGAGTTAAAGGAGCATTGTTAGAGTCAATTTATATTGTTGTTGTCAATATACTCAAGTTTATGCCGCAACGTAAAAAAAATGGCGGTTATATACCAACAGGTTGTCATAACCTCTAACGAGACTTTTGCCGAACTTCTCTTCCAACTTTGATTTTTGTTGGGATTTTCCACATAGTAGTATCCCGGGACTGACACTCCTAAACCGACACCGTTACTCCTTCTCGAACCACTTAGATGACTTTATGAAGGCCATCAAGTCCTTTATGTCCAGTTCAGCGGTCTGGTTTAGGCTATCCAGGAAGGGAACTCTCAAAAAACGCGTTCTCGCGCCGCTTAAGACCGGGCAGTTGCAGATGAGGTACTTCACCGTTTCCTCTTCCTCATCATCTTTGCAGCTCCTACAGCATCGTCGATAGGGCACACCTTCTGCGTGCCTACAAATAAGGCAGTGCCCAGTTAGAACACCTATTAATATGGAGATTTCTCTCCTTCTTAGGGCGTGAATGCCTCTAGATCTTTTATGATCACATTTCGGCCAGGTTTGTTTGGATGTCCGGCACCTTGGGGATTGTTGCCACATTTCGTTGGCTTGGAGTACACACTCCGTCAAGCCAACGAAAGGTAGCAACAATCCCCAAGGTGCCGGACATCCAAACAAACCTACTAGAACATATATACATCAGCATCATATTTGTATTTACCCAAACACGAAAAAGCATCTGTCAATTACAAGAGAAAAAAAGAAGCAAACAAAAAATTTCAAATAATGTTTGCATAGTACCATGTACTACAATAGATCGTACTAATGGTTGCGGTGTAATAAGGCCTTATAATAATAATGTAGTATGAAATGGAATTTTTCTAATTAGTATTTTTCTAAAATAGATTAGACTTTTTCTGACTACACCTTTTTCTGTTTATATTCAGAAAGTAACACTTTATATTTAGAAAATTACAATTCATATTCAGGATTTCCATTTGATATTCAGAAAAATACAATTGACATTCAGAAAATTACAATTGATATTCAGAAAACTTTCTGAATATAAACTGAAAAAGGTGTAGTATAATTTCAACCCGAGATTCATACATACTTGCATACTAGTACGAACCATGATTTTTGTGACTAGTATGATTTCGCCCAGCAAATTATAGTTTTATACTAGTATGTTTTCTGATTAGATTGGCATTTATTTGTTTAAGGGTAATCAGCAAAGAACTAGTATAAAAACATCCATAAAATGTATAGTAAACGAGCTAGGTGTCTGCTGAGTAGTTTGGAATTGATTAGTTTGAAGGTATTCAGAAATTAACTGGTATGAATACACCACAAAATGTTTAGGCGTAGAACTATAATGTTGCTGAGTAGTTGGCATTGACTTGTTTAAAGCTAATCAGAAATGAACTAGTATGAATACACCACAAAATGGACAATCAATGAACTACATTGTTTGCCGAGTAGTTTGGCAATGACTGGCTTAAAGGAAATCAGAAATGAACTAGTATGAATACACCACAAAATGCATAGTCGATGAACTAGAATTTTCGCTGAGTTGTTTGGCATTGAATGGTTTAAAGCTAATCAACAATGAACTGGTATGCATATGCCACAAAATGCATAGTCAATGAACTATATTGTTTGCTGAGTAGTTGGACATTGACTGGTTTGAAGCTAATCAGCAATTAACTAGTATAAATACACCACAAAATGTATAGTCAATGAACTATATTGTTTGCTGAGTAGTTGGACATTGACTGGTTTAAAGGTGATCAGAAATGAACTAGTATGAATACACCACAAAATGTATTGTCAGTGAACTATATTGTTTGCTGAGTAGATCGACATTGACTGGTTTAAAGGTGATCAGAAGTGAACTAGTATGAATACACCACAAACTGTATAGTCATTGAACTATATTGCTTGCTGAGTAGTTTGGCCTTGACTGGTTTGAAGCTTATCAGAAATGAACTAGTATAAATACACCACAAAATGTATAGTCAATGAACTAGAATTTTCGCTGAGTAGTTTGGCATTGACTGGTTTTAAAACTAATCAACAATGAACTGGTATGCATATGCCACAAAATGGTTAGTCAATGAACTAGTATGTTTGCTGAGTAGTTCGGAATTTGACTGCAGGGAATATATAAGATGTAGAAACAATGTAATGAATGATGTGTTAAATTCGCGCGAATTTTACACATCATTCATTACATTGTTTCTACATCTTATATATTTTTTTTCGACATTTTTTCATTCGACATTTTTTTTCGAGACATTTTTTTTTTCGACCTTTTGTGTTTTCGACAAATTTTTTTTCGACATTTTTTTTTCGACATTTTTAGTTTCGACTTCTTTTTTTTCGACATATCGTACCAGACCCATTTTGGTAAATTCGCCAAGTAGTCTCTAACCTTGAGATATTTTGATAATTTAATAGTTCTTAAGTTGATACCCAACATCATTCTCCAGGTATTCTATAACCTTTGAGATATATATTTTGATAACTTTTTAGTGTTCATGTTGATATCCAAGACAATTCTCCAATGATGAATTGATCTACGAATTAAATTTGAAGGGCTTATATGGCTTTCACGTTGGGCCACAAACTGGAGTTAAAGGGACATTTTTTTAGTATATTCATATTGTTGTTGTTAATAAACTCGAGTAGTTGGTAAATAATATTTTTGCCAACTAATTCACGGCGTTCTAATTATAAAAATCATGGTTTATTTTATTTTCAGCATTTTCTTTCAGTATCGCATTTATAGCTTTGAATCCAATTAGAGAATACCATTTGAGTACACGTTGAGAACTATCCCTTTCTAGAGATGGGCGCGTGCATGATTTTTGCAACACGACACGACACGGTCACGAAACTGATTTTCAAAAGTTGGCACTAACACGCACGGGGAAAAATACCAAAACACGACACGACACGACACGCACGAAAAAAATATAAAACTGTATTTCATGGATTTTATTTTGTTTTTGTATATATTTGTAAAGATGGCATGTACTTTGTACTTTGTTATAAGGTATGTATCGACGAATGAGTGGCAGATCGCCCTACTTCAAAATATTTTGTTTCTAAGAATTCGATTTAAAAACAACCTATGTAGGACGTTTTTGAAACGGAGTGATCTTCCACTCAGACGTCGATATATGTTAACACATATTTTCTTATGTATTTGTAGATACATATAATGGTAAAATAAGACAAATTATTAAAAAAAAAAATTAAAAATATTTTGCAAGCACTTCACGTTGCGATTTGGGCGTTTTAGAATTTTGGAAGCAAGCAAGTGACTTGCAGTTGTTGCAACTGTTTGCATTCAATCAAGTGTGTTTACATATGTTTATACAAAAATAAGAGCTTATCTAAATTTGAGCTTAACAGCCTCGTTCGCCTTTCATTAAGGATTTTACCCGATGTTGAAAATACCCGTTCACTGGTAGCAGAGCTTGCTGGAATGTTTAATATTTTTCTAGCAACAGTTTGCAACAACTGCAAGTCACTTGCTTCCTTCCAAAATTCTAAAACGCCCAAATCACAACGTGAGGGGCTTGCAAAATATTTTTCAATCTCAAGATATATTTCTTTTTTATCAAGTTTCATTCTTTTCGCAGTGTTTTTGTCTAAAAATTCCTCAAATTCATGCCTTTGTTTACTGGGCGATGAATAATCAGAGTCTGAATTATCTACTGTTGTTTTACTTAATTCACTTATCTCAAACATCATTGCTTTAACCGTTTCTAATACATTCATTTTTTTTTTCATCTGATAAAATATTTAATTCTTTAAAAGGCGGGTTTAAAAACAACCCAATCAAATGCATGGTGGAAGGCTGAAAACGTTTTTCCAATGATTTTAAGGTATTTTCCTTTACTAGTCCGATAACGGCGTTCTCAAATAATGTAGGTTTACAATGGTGTTTCAATTTTTCATACCACAATGCATATATTTGCATAGTTGGCTCCTTTTCTGATGACAATTTTTCCGAGTAGTCTGTTCTGTTTCATAACTAGAAGTCGATATGTAGTTACTTTAATTGTAATCGCCAAATACCCATATCTACTTTTATTTACAATTAAACTAAAGTTTGTGGTGGAGTGAAGTGGAATTAGAAACTTATAAAAAAATATAATTTAGAAAAAATATAATGTGCCAACCCAGTTTGGTAAAAAAAAAGGAGATCGTGTTTTTTCGTGCGTGTTTTTTTATGGTTTTCGGGCTCAACACGATCACGACACGAAATCGCATTTTCGAACACGCGCACATGGACACACGCGTGCGTGTTTCGTGTCACGGTAAAAAACACGCACGCCGCCCATCTCTATCCCTTTCTCAACTGTAGAAACAGCTTTTTTTTTTTCATATTAAAAAACATTTCCTTTTTGTGGAGAACGCTATCATTCTCAAGTTTATTCGGTGTTGAGAAAAAGCGCCTGAGGTTGGAGAAGCCCCTTAGCACTCAACTTGAGATCTAACGTAACTCAAACCTAAATATTTGTTGGGTGTGTACAAAAGGTATTAATCAATATCAACTCTCATTATCCTCTCCTACATGATGGCTTGTAAAGATCAGTGACCGAAGGTTTCCCTAGGGATACAAAACCAAGCAACTGGCGCTACATAAAACAATGCACACACAACAGATCAGTGAGAGTGTTTTGGAAATAAGGCCGTGTGAAGCTATATATATTTATATACCTAAATGCATACATATGTATATTTACCTAAGGTCAATGCATTTTAACTGCTTTTTTCATACAGAAGTCCCTGCAGTCAACTTAACTAGTTTTATACTAATCAAATACCAGTCAGCTAGGCGGCTTCAACTAGTTCGAGTTCTGTAATTTTTCCATATTAGCAACTGGTATTTTTAACACGGCGATGTCCTACGAGATGGCAATTGTCCTTCTCTGCATCAGCACCATACCAATTGGCTGACTAGTCAGCCTCTGCATCAGGAATATACCAGTTAATATACTTGTTATTATACACATCAGTATCATACCATTTAAGATACTAGTTCGTATATACGTCAGGATCGTACCAGTTGAAAGAATAGTTCATATATACATCAGAATCATACCAGTTGGCAGACTAGTGCATATATGCATCAGAATCATACCAGTTGACAGACTAGATCATATATGCATCAGAATCATACCTGTTGACAGACTACTTCTTATATGCATCAGAATCATACCAGTTGACAGACTAGTTCATTAATGCATCAGAATCATACCAATTAACAGACTAGTTAAAAAAATCATTGGAATCATACCAGTTGTCATACTAGTTCATATATGCATCAGAATCATACCAGTTGACATATCAGTTCATTTATGCATCATAATCATATCAGTTGACATACTAGTTCAAATTTGCATCAGAAATATACCATTTGACATACTAGTTCATATATGCATCAGAATCTTACCAGTTGACATACTAGTTCATATATACATCAGAATCATACCGGTTGACATACTGCTCAGTCTATGCGGCAGGACATACTAATCATTATGCCCATTCAGATCGTACCACTTGTCATACTAGTCCACGAATTTGACATTCATTCCAGTTGGTATACTAGTCGGTCTATGCACCAGTATCATAGTCAGCCTCTGCATCAGCAATATACATACCAGTTTATTCTTTAGAAAGCAGCGACTATTTGTATTTACCCAAACACGAAAAAGCATCTGTGAATTACAAGGTAAAAAAGAAGCAGTTACAAGAGAAAAAGAAAAGCAATTGTCCTCTTCTGCATCAGCACCATACCAATTGGTATACTAGTCAGCCTCTGCATCAGCATTATACCAGTTGATATACTAGTTCATACACAGCCAAAAATGAGCTAAAGGCTCGGAGTTCGATTCTCGGTAAAGTTAACACAAGTTTTTTTTTCTATATTTTTTAAATTATGTTGTTTATTGTATTTTTAATTTAATTATTGAATTCTACTTGCAATGGCTCCTTTCAAATTCCGCGTTCGTCAAGTTTGATTATATAGGTGAAGGCCCAATTGCATTCAACTTTGTAGGATCCACTTTCATACAAAGTTTTTTAAACGTAAAGCGAAGCGAAATTTTTGCAAATGCTCAAAAACGAGGCGCGCATTTGTCAAAGTTTTATGTAATTGGGGCTTTGGAGTTGTATTTTTAGGTAAGGTAAATTAAGGTTACTCAAGGTTAGGTTTGTCGTCCACTGCGGAGTTCCGGTCCCACATATGTATATATAGATAAAAGTAAGTCTTATTTTTACATCAAAAAGAGTCAAAGTAAGACTGCTTTCATGCTGGGCCATACACTCGAGTTAAAGGAGCATTATTAGAGTCAATTTATATTGTCAATATATTCAAGTTTATGCCGTAACGTAAAAAAATGGCGGTTATATACCAACAGGTTGCCATAACGAGACTTTTGCCGAACTTCTCTTCCAACTTATAGTGTGCTGCTTTGATTTTTGTTGAGATTTTCCACATAGTAGTATCCCGGGACTGACACTCCTAAACCGACACCGTTACTCCTCCTCGAACCACTTAGATGACTTTATGAAGGCCATCAAGTCCTTTATGTCCAGTTCAGCGGTCTGGTTTAGGCTATCCAGGAAGGGAACTCCCTAAAAGCGCGTTCTCGCGCCGCTTAAGACCGGGCAGTTGCAGATGAGGTGCTTCACCGTTTCCTCTTCCTCATCATCTTTGCAGCTCCTACAGCATCGTCGGTAGGGCACACCTTCTGCGTGCCTACCAATAAGGCAGTGCCCAACTAGAACACCTATTAATATGGAGATTTCTCTCCTTCTTAGGCCAGGTTTGTTTGGATGTCCGGCACCTTGGGGATTGTTGCCACATTTCGTTGGCTTGGAGTACACACTCCGTCAACCCAACGAAAGGTAGCAACAATCCCAAGGGTGCCGGACATCCAAACAAACCTGGCCAAAATGGGATTATAAAAGATCTAGAGGGATCATAAAAGATCTGAATACAGTTACTTCAACAAAAAATACCGTTCAAACAACCAAAATTTGGTCAACTTCAGGATAACAGCACGAGATTGTAGATTTTACTAGTGCCTTTTTTCTGTGTATATACACAAGAAATATAGCAGTTGACATACTAGATCATATATACATCAGCATCATATTTGTATTTAGCCAAACACGAAAAAGCATCTGTGAATTACAAGAGAAAAAAAGAAGCAAACCAAAAATTTCAAATAATGTTTCCATAGTACCATGTACTACAATAGATCGTACTAATGGTTGCGGTGTAATAAGGCCTTATAATAATAATGTAGTATGAAATGGAATTTTTCTAAAATAGATTAGGCTTTTTCTGACTACACCTTTTTCAGTTTATATTCAGAAAGTAACAATTTATATTTAGAAAATTACAATTCATATTCAGGATTTCCAGTTGATATTCAGAAAAATACAATTGACATTCAGAAAACTATAATTGATATTCAGAAAACTTTCTGACATACTTGCATACTAGTACGAACCAGGATTTTTGTGACTAGTATGATTTCGCCCAGAAAATTATAGTTTTATACTAGTATGTTTTCTGATTAGATTGGCATTTATTGGTTTAAGGGTAATCAGCAAAGAAGTAGTATAAAAACATCCATAAAATGTATAGTAAACGAGCTAGGTGTCTGCTGAGTAGTTTGGAATTGATTAGTTTGAAGGTATTCAGAAATTAACTGGTATGAATACACCACAAAATGTTTAGGCGTAGAACTATAATGTTGCTGAGTAGTTGGCATTGACTTGTTTAAAGCTAATCAGAAATGAACTAGTATGAATACACCACAAAATGTACAATCAATGAACTACATTGTTTGCCGAGTAGTTTGGCAATGACTGGCGTAAAGGAAATCTGAAATGAACTAGTATGAATACACCACAAAATGCATAGTCAATGAACTAGAATTTTCGCTGAGTAGTTTGGCATTGAATGGTTTAAAGCTAATCAACAATGAACTGGTATGCATATGCCACAAAATGCATAGTCAATGAACTATATTGTTTGCTGAGTAGTTCGACATTGACTGGTTAAAGGTGATCAGAAATGAACTAGTATAAATACACCACAAAATGTATAGTCAGTGAACTATATTGTTTGCTGAGTAGATCGACATTGAATGGTTTAAAGGTGATCAGAAGTGAACTAGTATGAATACACCACAATATGTATGGTCAATCAACTATATTATTTGCTGAGTAGTTCGACATTGACTGGTTTAAAGGTGATCAGAAGTGAACTAGTATAAATACACCACAAAATGTATAGTCAGTGAACTATATTGTTTGCTGAGTAGATCGACATTGACTGGTTTAAAGGTGATCAGAAGTGAACTAGTATGAATATACCACAAAATGTATGGTCAATGAACTATATTATTTGCTGAGTAGTTCGACATTGACTGGTTTAAAGGTGATCAGAAATGAACTAGTATGAATACACCACAAAATGTATAGTCAGTGAACTATATTGTTTGCTGAGTAGATCGACATTGACTGGTTTAAAGGTGATCAGAAGTGAACTAGTATGAATACACCACAAAATGTTTAGTCATTGAACTATATTGTTTGCTGAGTAGTTTGGCCTTGACTGGTTTAAAGGTGATCAGAAGTGAACTAGTATGAATACACCACAAAATGTATGGTCAATGAACTATATTATTTGCTGAGTAGTTCGACATTGACTGGTTTAAAGGTGATCAGAAATGAACTAGTATGAATACACCACAAAATGTATAGTCAGTGAACTATATTGTTTGCTGAGTAGATCGACATTGACTGGTTTAAAGGTGATCAGAAGTGAACTAGTATGAATACACCACAAAATGTATAGTCATTGAACTATATTGTTTGCTGAGTAGTTTGAGCTTGACTGGTTTGAAGCTAATCAGCAATGAACTAGTATAAATACACCACAAAATGTATAGTCAATGAACTAGAATTTTCGCTGAGTAGTTTGGCATTGACTGGTTTTAAAACTAATCAACAATGAACTGGTATGCATATGCCACAAAATGGTTAGTCAATGAACTAGTATGTTTGCTGAGTAGTTCGGAATTTGACTGCAGGGAGTTGGTTTGACGGTTGCTGGTCAATATGTTACAACAAAGGTCCCTACAAGCAGCACACTCAAAGATTGTACACCTCTTGTAATTATTTGTTTACTCGCATGTTAAGCACCCATCATTGATGCCTTAAATGGTTGCAAATCTATCATCCCTGCACCTTAGGCACTTTACAACACCTTAATGCCTCTCGATTCATTCCGGCCACCTCCTTTTGTTGAGACGGTGAATATGATGAAAAAAATATTTAGAGCAACCACGGCCTACAGCAAATTGACTTAAAAGATTTTAAAGATTAGCAAAAAGATCAGTTCAACGCGGATGGTTTACCGGCAAACATATTTTTATACATAGGTATGCACACAAATTTAGGTAGATGGTTTTCAAGAAATGTGTACAAAATTTCGTGAGCGAAAGGTCAGGATTTATAACTGTTAGCCGTCTGAGTTGGGTGTGAGATAATTTCGAAGGGCTTGTAAAATAAAAATTATTGGTGTTAAGTTGGACCAATTTAATATGGTGTTTCCACCAAACACAAACACCGTGTTTGCAGGTTTTGGGTTCGAAAAAGCGGCAAGTGTATGCAACCCCAAAAGCAAACACGCTGTGAAAAGGGGTTTGAAATTTGTATGAAATTTTCGAATGGTGTTTTATTTGCTTCTAAACACGCTAGGAAAACAGGGTGTTTGCTTTTGGTGGAAACACCGTATAAGTGTAACAATGGAAGCATTGCCGTTTAATTCCCGCTTTTCCGTTTTTTTGCCGTAGCCGTAATTGAAATGTTAATATACGCATCAAAACATTAGATTACACGATTCAATCAGGTGTGTACGACATGGATTATTACAATTTTAAATTCATATCTTTAAAGCACCCCTTTTTTGAAAATCTGTGGATGTCGTCCACAGGAAATTTGCTAAAAGCCTGTGAGGTCCCATAGTCTTTTTTACAGTTTTCTTTCTGGAAGCACAGATCGTTTAGCGACCACAACCGTCGGAGATTGATACTTTAGAATAAATATTCCTACTGTGAAAAATTGGGAGGGCCGGATCGGTGTCTGTCTACTAATAGCAAAGTATAAGGCAGAGTTGAAGGAGGGGTTTATTCAGTGAACCTGGACCTTGAACTCTCTTTTAGACTACCTGATCAGTTCAGCGTCTTCGGGGCTGAAGTCTCAGCATTCATGACGCCACGGCTTTGGTATAAAAACATACTATCAATAAGGATATTTTTCTTTTTATCCCTTAGGAAGAAACGGTAGGGGAATTCATATTTAAATGCCTTGGAGCGATGTCTTGGAGTTCCTTTCCTGGATAGCTTAAGCCAGGTTATGGAGTGAGGCATCAGGATTTAGACGCGATTTCGGAATCTTTTATGTTCTTTTTATGCAACTTCCCGTTGAACATAATTCAGAAATCCGCGACAATGCAATTTGATCGAAAACAATTAAGGAAGCCTAAGTTCAGGTAAACAGAACACTAATAACCAGCAATTTCTACCAGTTTCATCAGGAATATTTCGTATACCACCATGAAACCAGCTAAATTTCATCATTATACTATAATTACCCTGCAGCGAAAGCAACTATTTGAAAACGGGAGTGCCACAAAATCTACAAAAAAAAAATCCAAAATCACAAAATCCACAGCTAAAAAAATATCCACAAATACAAAATCCACAAAATCAAAATCCACAAAATCAAAATCCCCAAATACGAAATCCACACGTTTTCTTAAAAGCAGTATCACAAAATCCACAAACACAAAATCCACAATTTTTGTAATCAATTATTTATAGCCATATACATACATATGTGCACATATAAGGCAATATAGTAGCAATATATAAACATATAGACATGAATTAATAATGGATTTAAAGAAACAATATATGTATGTAGTAGAGTACTGGACTAGCAAGTTGGGGGTTGCGGGTTCAATGTTGAGTCGCGGCAATTTTTTATTGTAGTAAAAACAAATACAAAGTAAAAAAAATATTTGATTAAATTAAAAAAAAAAAATTGCCGCGACTCAACATTGAACCCGCAACCCCCAACTTGCTAGTCCAGTACTCTACCGCTCGACCACATATGTCTTGTAAATTCAGCGCTAAAGGAGTAATATATACGCGGCAAAAAAATACAACATTGTATTGTTATGCACAGAAATCATTCATTCATAAGGTTTGTTTACTGACCAAAAAAAAAGTTCAGAGCAGGTTAGAGCAGAGCAGAGCAGGGCAGCTGTCATAATAGAAATAGAACAATTTAGAGCAACTCGGAGCAGAAATGCCATGAAACACTTGAATCTCGATAGTTTCTTTTTAATTGGTTTTTTTTGTTTTAATCTTCAAAATTAATTCAAATTCACGTTTACACAAACATTGATTTTCTTGCAAGCTAATTTTTTTGAAGTTTTCAAAAATTTATTTTTTCCTGACTGACAATTGCTTCTCTGCTCTAACTTACTCCATAAAAAAAGCTAGAACAGAAATTTGTGATCTGGATTACTCCAGTTTTGTTTTGAGCGTACTCATGAAACAAAAGATAGAGCAACCTAGAGCAAGAAAATTGTTCGTTAAACACAATTTTGTGAAATATCTCAATCTGGCGTAAGCTAGAGCAGCCCAATAAACAAACCTATAAATATGTATATACATATATGTAAGTAAGTATTTATGATGCAAAAAAATGCAAATATTACCGTTACCTTCTTACAATCACTTTACCAGCGTTCGGACTTAACAAATTGGTTTGCTCAGTAGATATGAGAAAAACTTTCTTGAAAATTTATGTGCATATGAATATAAACATGTACGTATTTGTAATATTTGTAATATAAAAAAACTTATTTTGTGAATTTATATGAAAACAATGCAGTTTGTATTTATTTATGTTGCTTAAATTTATGTTTATTAATGTTATTGTGAGTACTGCATTTTCATTTATTTACTTATAAAATACTTATTAAATCCTTATACTTAAAATATCTCGAGTTTTAATTTCGATATAAAAAATACAGAATACCATATTTCCTTATTTATTTCACACAGGAAATGTGGATTTTGTGTTGTGGATTTTGATTTTGTGGATTTTGATTTTGTGAATTTTTATTTTGTGGATTTTGATTTGTGGATTTTGATTTGTGGATTTTGATTTTGTAGATTTTGTGGTACACCCGTTGAAAACTCCTTTACAACTTGTTGGTGCACCGGGCCAACTAGTCAGTGTTTTGTCTTTTTTCCATATAAGCAACTGGTATTTTTTACGTGTTGATCTCCTACGAAATGTCAATTGTCAGATTTCGACCAAAACATACCAGTCATCTATTAGTCATGATATACTAGAAGTATACTAGTTGTAAAATACCAGTCCTATACTAGTTCAACGTGGACTAGTATGATTTCCATAAAATGAACTAGTTCCCATACTAAACCAAAAAGGAATAGTATGAAATATACTAGTCCAAAAAGTATTTAACCTGGACTAATATGATTTCAACCAGAATTTTCATGACTAAGGCAATCCGCAGACGAGGCGCATCGTCATAGACGCATACTTGTCATTTCACTAAGCACGAATTTCCCTGCGTCTCAAGATCTGCACACGATGCTCCAGAAAAAAAGCACGCAAAGAACTGGCTGAATTACAATTTTAATTAACTAACACATTTTTAGCACTTATGGCCGTACATATTTCTTCCAATTGTGCAAATTTTGAAAAATTTATATTTTTTCTTTCAAAAGATACAAATCATTTTATTTGAAAAACACAAACAATCGAAAATGAAAAATGTAAAAAAATGCTTCTTCAACCTCTTTTCTAAGCGTACAACGCCTGGCTACCAGCATTGTCATACGCTGAGCAGCATGTAGCTTTCATGCTTTGCCACTTTCGTGCAGCTGCTGATTCGTGTGCAGCTCTTCATGCAAATACATCGCACACTAAATCAAAAAGAGACACAACTCAAAATCGGAGTAACTTCCAGTTAAACGCTTCTGGATCGGACAAAAGAAATTTGATTTTTAAAAACTTGACATCACTGTGCTCCATGATGCAATAAACAGGTGACCGCATGGCGACATACACCCGTGCCTACATAATTTTTTTTATGTATTTTGTTGTTGTACTTTGTAAGCGTACTGTCAAAATTAAACCGAAAAATGGGCATTATGTCAAAATTTGGGAAAAAACTTTTTAATCAGCTCTCTCATGCCACGACCTTCTACACCTTTTTCAGTTTATATTCAGAAAGTTATATTTTATATTCAGAAAATTACAATTGATATTCAGAAAGTTACAATTCATATTCAGAATTTCCATTTCATATTCAGATAATTAAAATTCATATTCAGAATTTCCATTTCATTTTCAGAAAATTACAATTGATATTCAGAAAGTTACAATTTATATTCATAATTTCCAATTGATATTCAGAAATTTACAATTAATATTCAGAAAGTGCCAATTCATATTCAGAAAATCTCTTTGTACTCCGCATTTAAAATTTTTTCATATAAATTTGGATTTCTGAATATCAATTTTAATTTTCTGAATATCAATTGCAACTTTCTGAATATGAAATGAACACTCTGAATATGAATTGCAACTATCTGAATATGAATTGTAAATTTCTGAATATCAATTGCAACTTTCTGAATATGAAATGGAAATTCTGAATATGAACTGTAACTTTCTGAATATTAACTGTAATTTTCTGAATATGAATTGTAACTTTCTGAATATCAATTGGAAATTCTGAATATCAATTGTAACTTTCTGAATATGAATTGTAACTTTCGGAATATGAAATGGAAATTCTTAATATGAAATGTAATTTTCTGAATATCAAATGAAAATTCTGAATATGAATTTTAATTTTCTGAATATCAATTGGAACTTTCTGAATATAAACTGAAAAAGGTGTAGTTGGATCAAGCTGTGCTCTTTAAAGAGTAACGATAATAGTCAAAAAGAAAAAAATTTTATGTACTGGCTGTACTACTTTTATTAGGCAATCCATGTCAGGAAAGCGACCTAAAAAAATTGAGATGTGACGGTTTTTGATTTAGGGTGCGATATGTGTTCAGCAACAAAGCGTACAAAAATCGAATATAGCGTCTAATGCGCGTCTATGACGATTCGCTCCGTGTGCAGACTAGCTTACTCTTTATTTAATCGTTTATCATTATTTTCATGTTTATTCTTAAGAAAGCAGCGACTATTTCTATTTACCCTATCACGAAAAAGCATCTGTCAATTATAAGAGAAAAAAGCAAACGAAACGAATGAATTTTGTATTTTTTAACTGGTATGATTTCATCCAAAAAAATATAGTTGTATACTAGTATGGAATGGATATTTCCTGACTAGTATGGGTTCAGCAAGAAAATTCTAGTTGTATACTAATATAAAATGGATATTTCCTAACCATAATGACTTCAACCAGAAAATTATAGTTGTATACTAGTATTTTTCTGACTAGTTTGAGGTTTCGCTGCAGGGTAGTTTTAAAGTTATGACCAGTCGAATTTTCAAAAAATCCTCCCTTAAAAGTGGGCGGTGCCACGCCGGACCGGGGCTAATCTTGAATTAATTTGTACGATATGGGTATCAATTGAAAGGAGTTGATGAGAGTTTTAACAAGGAGTCATTTTAAGTTCTTTGTGAGAACCCGTGTCCGTGATATTGACCACATGTAGGACAGGTGTGGCCCTAGAAAGTGTTTGTGCAATATGGGTATCAACTGAATGGTATTGCTGAGAGTTTTAATAGGGAGTCATTTTAAGTCCTATATGAGAACCCGTTTCCGGGATGTTAACCAAAATATGGCCCAGATGTGGCTTGGAAAATGTTTGTGCAATATGGGTATCAAGTGAAAGGTTTTAATGACAGTTTTAACAGGGAGCCATTTTAAGCCCTATATGAGAACCGGTTTCCATGATATTACAAAAATGTGGACCAACTGAAATGTGTTCATGAGGGTTTTCGTGTCGTCCTATATAAGGACCCGCTTCCGAGATATTCACCAAAATGAGAACTAGGAGTGGCCCTAGTTGAAGAGGGTTAGGGGATAAAGATAGGGATAGAAAAGGAGTAAGGATGGGGATAGGGATAGAAAGAGAGTTAGATGAAAATGATGTGAAAGCGTTGGAAAATGGTGCGTCCTAAACGGATGGCCGATTATAACCAAATTTGGAACACAATCTGTAAACCTTCTAAGGATGGAAAAATCGTTTTAATTTTTTAATGCTGAAAAGGGGCGTGTCACCTCTCAGGAAAACGCAGCATCTCTCTATTATTCGCTGCACTCATACTCTAGATACGATAAAATTGCGTTCACGCAAAAGTATAAACAAACGATACGACAAAAATATTTTCTTACTTTTTCTCAGAAACGGTAAATAGTTGACCAAATATAGCTCGATATCATTTTAGCCATTTCAGCTACCGAGTTGTGTCAATTTATGTGATTTTCGATGCCGAAAAAGGGGGCGTGGTTATCATCCGATTTCGCCTATTTTCAATAGCAACCTATCTTGGCCAGAAACAAACCTGTGTACCAAATTTCATGCAAATATTTAAATTTTTACTAAAGTTCTCGTGTTCACGGACGGTCGGACGGACATGCCTGAATTAACTCCTATTTTCAACCTAAGAACTTTCATATATGGAACTCTATATCCATCTCGATTATTTTGTGCCATTACGTAGTACCCTTGTAACAGACTTCTGCATTTAATCCAACAGATTTAAGTTAATCAACAGATTTAACACTCTCACAACAGACTTCTGCAGTTAATCCAACAGATTTAACAGTAATTAAATTTTTTGGTTTTTGTTTTGAAAAAAAAAAAAATAATAATAATGTTGACTTCACCGAGAATCGAAATCGGAATACCTAAAACAACACAATTTTTTATTAAAACAACAACTAAAACTGTTCACGAACGAACAGCATCTGCTGTTTCAACAGATATATCGTTTGGATGGTTTTGAATGTGAAATCTGTTGTTTTAACCTGTAATCCAGTTCGTTCTACTGTATTTTTTCTCTGGGTGTACAAACTCTTTTAAAAATTGAAATTTTCCGACACTTGATTAAGTTACTATCTAGTAAACTAGATTATTCAAACTTGGCATATACAATTCGTTGTACACAAAACTCCGTTAGAAGGCGGAATGATCGAAAAATTTAAATTATTGAAAAGGAGGGAAATCTTTCAATCGCCTTTTATGTAACTTCCTGGGAAGCTAGGTCTTGAAAGTTAAGACATTATTCAGAACTCGGTGGTAACGCAATTCCTCTTCAAAAATATTCTGATAAGTGGCTGACGGATCGAACTATTTCGAAAATTCATTTAAAATTGGGAATCTTGCGATTAACCTAGCGACTTTAAACTTGGTATTTAATTAAGACATGATGGTACCTAATACAATTTTAATAAAATTGCGCTCACGAAATCTACAAATTAGTTAACTTTTTCGAGAAAGAAATGCAATTCATACCTACTAATTTTTTATATTAAAAAAAAAAAAAAAAAAAAATCAAGGTAAAATTGCAAATTAATTAGTTTGAGAGGAATTTGTGTATAACAAATATTTTTAAAAATTCAACCACCCCAAAGCGCTGTGGAGCGAAAGCAACTAGTTGAAAACTAATTTACAACTAGTTTGCGCACCAGGCCTAACTAGTCAGTCTTATGTTTTTTTTTTTCATATAACCAACAGGTATTTTTTACGCGAAGATGTCCTAAAAAAAAACAATTGTCAAATTTCCACCAGCATATACCAGTCATCTACTAGTCATGATATACTAGAATCATACTGGTTGAAAAATACCAGTTCCATACTAGTTCAAAAAGCTGTGAGCATGGACTAGTATCATTTCGAACATATTATTCTTAAGAAAGCAGCGACTATTCGTATTTACCCAAACACATATAAGAGAAAAAAGAAGCAAACGAAACATTTAAAATGGTTTTTGGATTTTTGTAACTGGTGTGATTTCAACCAGAGAATTATAGTTGTATACTAGTATTTAACTCACTAATTTGAAGTTTCGCTGCAAGGTATGTAAGCTTTATCACACAAAATTCAAAAAGTTAATTGAATTGGGAGCATTTGTGAACGTCAAATAAATTTCGCATTAAAATTTCCATATAATTTGATGAGTATATATGTATGTCCCGTTTAAAATTTTTGTACACACATGCATGCTTATAAATGTATTTGTTGTTATATGATGACATGCCGAATTGGCAATGTTCAAAATGTCATCCGCAAATGCAATCACTTTTGACCAAATGGAAACCACTTGGATTGATTGGTTTCCGTTCGTTGAAATTTTGCCATTTCCCCTTGTTTGTATGTTTTAATGTATGCTTTTAGTTCCATTTTCGCAGTTGCATAATCAACGCTTGACCGCATCATCAGCAGTAACCGTCATATGCCGCAATGCACACACTATCATAAACACACATACACATTCACATACTCGAATCCAAAAACTCGCAAATAACCTGTAGTTAAAATAAAGAATTGTAAACTACTCTCGAACTGTATGTATCCGAACCCACTTAAAGAACTGAATATCTTCCCGGATTAAGCTGACGACAATCGCTATCCGTTCTTGCTAGCTTGGTCAAATGATGGGTTATTTGTATGCCCAATTTTCTCTTATCAAGCAGTGTGATGGCGGAAACTTATTTTTATTCCATTCGCTGTAAATGTAAGCGATTTATTTGGCAATATTCTGGTACAGTTTTCATTCTCCTGCTTCTCACCCGCTAAAAATATTATACGGACCTCATCAACAGAAGAGTTGACTGCAAATGGAACTGCTGCTCCTGGGCTCCAAATAGTCTTTACTAGCAGACCCACATGTTATCCCGCCCATAGGCAGAACTACCCGAGCCTCCCACACTTCTGCTTTTCTGTCTCACGGAGGATAATCTATGGATCGAACATCCATATTTATTGATACCGCATTAAATAAATATTGATAATCCTGTCCCATCAATGAATATGGATGCTCCATCAATGCTTATTTGATAAATTACTATTTAAGTGGTGTCCATATAAACTATTGATAAATTCTAAATACTTATTTAGTTTAAAAAACAAAATTTCATACAACTTGACATCTGGTTTCTGTGGGATTCGAACACTGCTCCTCTGGCACGTTATCCCAATGTTCTACCATTCGGCTACGGCATATTATAAAATTAAAAAAAAAAAAAAATTGTCAATCAAAAGAAATTTAAAAAATTTTGAATCCAAAAAAAAAAAAACGTTCCAACAAGTTGAAATATTATAACGTAATCCATAGTAAAAATTTTTGTACTATATATATTAATGGTTCCCCCCAAGAATACAGAAAACAAAAATTCAGAAACACATTTTTTCAGAAAACATTAGTCAGAACCCTTTTTTCAGAAAGCCAAAATTCAGAAGTCAAAACTCAGAAGTCAAAATTAAGAAGTCAAAAATCAGACGTAAAAATTCAGAAATCAAAAATTCAGAAGTCAAAATTCAGAAGTCAAAATTCAGAAGTCAAAATTCCGAAGGAAATGTTTTTTCTGCCGTCTGATTACTTTCTCAATTTTGACTTCTGAATTTTTACTTCGGAATTTTTACCTCTACATTCTTTTTTTCAGCCGTCTGATAGCTTTCTAAAAACGCATTGTTCATATTTAGTAGTATAAGTTACTAACTCCTCATTTCAATCAATTTCAATTGTTGATCACTGAAAATTTTATTTGCTTATCATTAATTTTCGTGGTTACGCTTATTGCAATTTTTCATGCTCATATTAATATATGTATATTCTCGCGTACACAAATATGTTTATAAGCATTTTCTTGTCTTCAATATTATCAATGCATAAAAACTGTTTGCCATTGCACATAATTTAAAATTCTAAGTTGTACTATTTTTTATACATATTTATATATGTACAATATATAATATAATATATCTTGACAAAAAATAAAAGTTTGTGAATTTTTCATTCATTTTTCTGTTAAGTGTTTACTGATTTTTTTATTCTGAAAAGTGATTTCTGAATTTTTCATTCTGATTTGTTGTTTCTGAAAAAAGTTTTCTGAATTTTTCCTTCTGACTTTTTGTTTCTGAAAAGTTTTTTCCGACTTTTTGTTTCTGAAAAGTGTTTTCTAAATAAATTTTTCTGAAAAACAGAATTTCTGATTTTTTTTCCCTACCATTATTATTATGCAGTAAATATAGATATGGATATAGCAACAATAGAAATTCATATTGCGACCATAGATATTGACATGCCGTTCAAATATATTAGTATTCTATCCATAAATATAAAAAACAGTACATCATATCGAAATGGTTGACATGTCATTTGATTTTTTATTGGAAGAAAATAATATTTGATAACTTGCTCGTTCTGAATGAATATTGCATCAAACTCGTCGCTATAAATAGTGATATTGTCACAACATTCAAGGCATTTCTCTTAGTGTAGTATGCAACTATATTTGCAGAACTCCTACTAGTCAGGAAATATTCATTTTATACTAGTATCATCATCATTTATTGGCGCTTAACCGCCTAAGCGATTTTGGACGTTGCATATCAACGCACGCCAGTCATTCCTTTTTAGCGATAACTGACGCCAATTGGAAACCCCAAGGGAGTTCAAGTCATCCTCCACCTGTTGTTTCCATCTCAGTCGAGGCCTCCCCCTTCCTCTGCTGCCGAATTCAGGTGAAGATAGGAAAACCTTCTGTGCTGGAGCTTCTTTGTCCATTCGCATAACGTGGCCCAGCCAGCGGAGTCTTTGGGCTTTAATTCGCTGGACTATGGTCCGATCTGCGTAGAGCTCGTACAGCTCATCGTTAAATTTCCTTCGATACTCGCCGTTGGCATCACGGGAAGGACCATAAATCTTCCGGAGAACTTTTCTCTCAAATACTCCAAGGGCCATCTCATCTTCTCTTGACATTGTCCATGAATCTGAGCCATACATCAGGACAGGTATGATGAGAGACTTATAGAGCGTGATCTTTGTTCTTCGAGAGAGGACTTTACTTCTCAATTGCCTACTCAGTCCAAAGTAGCACTTGTTGGCAAGAGTGATTCTCCGCTGGATTTCTAGACTGATATTATTTTCGGTGTTGATACTGGTTCCCAAATAGACGAAGTCCCTCACAGTTTCAAATTTGTAACTATCAACAGTGACATGGCTGCCAAGGCGCAGGTGCGCCGATTCTTTCTTTGATGACAGCAAATACTTCGTCTTGTCCTCGTTCACGGCAAGACCCACTTTTTTCGCTTCCTTATCCAGTCCAGAGAAGGCAGCGCTTACGGTGCGGTTGTTAAGGCCAATGATATCAATATCATCGGCATACGCCAGCAATTGCACGCTCTTGTAAAAGATTGTACCATTGCGGTTTAGCTCTGCTGCTCGAATTATCTTCTCCAGCATCAGATTGAAGAAATCGCACGAAAGGGAGTCTCCCTGTCTGAAGCCTCGTTTGGTTTCAAATGGCTCAGAGAGGTCCTTCCCGATTCTGACGGAGCTGTTGGTATTGCTCAACGTCATTTGGCAAAGCCGTATAAGCTTTGCAGGGAAGTAAAATTTAGACATTGCGCTGTCAAAAGCGGCTTTAAAATCGACAAAGAGATGGTGTGTGTCGATTCTTTTATCATGGGTCTTCTCCAGGATTTGCCACACTGATAAGGTCCAATCAGTTTTTCTACGATGGGCTTCAGCCTTTCACACAACACGCTAGAAAGAACCTTATATGCGATATTAAGAAGACTGATTCCGCGGTAGTTGGTGCGGTTAGCGGGATCGCCTTTCTTGTGGATTGGACAAAGCACACTTAAATTCCAATCCGGAGGCATGCATTCGTCTGACCATATTCTGCATAAGAGCTGATGCATGCTTTTTACCAGCTCTTCGCCTCCGTGTTTGAACAGCTCGGCGGGTAGTCCGTCTTTTCCAGGCGCTTTGTTGTTTTTGAGCCGGGATATAGCTATCCTCACTTCATCATAGTCAGGTGGTGGGACGACTTTTCCATCGTCAGGCATTGGGGTATCGGGTTCGACGTCTCCCTCGCAATTTAGCAGTGAGGAGAAGTGCTCCCTCCATAATTTAAGTACACTTTGTACGTCGGTTACCAGGCCGCCATTATTGTCCATACAGGAGCTTGCCCCGGTCTTAAAACCTTCCGTCATCCGCCGGATGTTTTCATAGAATTTTCGGGCATCATTCCTGTCAGCCAGCATCTCAAGCTCCTCACACTCATGCCTTTCGGCCTCACTTTTCTTTTTTCTGAAAAGGCGTCTCTCTTCCTTCTTTGCCTCACGATATTGTTGCCATACACTGCGGGTTGCGCCCGTTCGCAACGTCTCCTTGTATGCAGCGTCCTTTTTGTCCGAGGCTGTGGTGCATTCCTCATCGTACCAGTTTTTCTTGCGGGCTCGCTGAAACCCTATAGTGGCTTCAGCGGCGGTACGTAATGAGTGAGGGACATGCTTCCATTGCTCGGTTACATCGTTAGGTCGAGGATAGCTCTCCGGTAGCAGGTGTGAGAGTCGAGTGGAGAAATTATCAGCTGTCTGTGTCACGCGCAACTTCTCGACGTCAAACTTTCCTTCCGTTACTGTGCGTACTTTCTTCGCTGCACAGAGGCGTGTGCGTATCTTGGTTGCAACAAGATAATGGTCCGAGTCGATATTGGGACCGCGTAGGGTACGCACGTCTAGAACGGTGGAGCTGTGTCTGCCGTCGATCATGACATGATCAATCTGGTTTCTTGTTCTTTGATGAGGGGACAGCCAGGTGGCTTGGTGTTGTTGTTGTTGTTGTTGTTGTAACGAGGTGTAGCCCTGCCTAAATGTCAGACAGGGTCACCTCGAGTGTATTGCTCTTGGCCGGGTCGATATAAGAAAACGGCCCGGGTCGTTTCGGCACGATGGGTACAGCACAAGTACTGGTACCGTTCTCGTAGATCCGGCAATACAAGAAACTAAACTAGCCGTGCAGGCTATGTAGGTCATTTAGCGTTACCCAGGGTGCACCAACTGGGAGGCGACCTACTTTTACACCCCAGGTGGCTTGGTGTATTCGCTTATGCTGGAACCTGGTACTACTGATGACCATATTGCGGGAAGCGGCGAAGTCAATCAACCTAGTGCCGTTGGGGGATGTCATATCATGGAGACGGAATTTTCCAACTGTAGGACCAAAGACTCCTTCCTTGCCCACCTTGGCATTAAAGTCGCCGAGCTCGATTTTGATATCATGCAGGGGCCAGCGATCATAGGCTTGTTCAAGTTTATCGTAGAAGGAGTCCTTCTCTGCGTCGTCCGTCTCCTCAGTCGGCGCATAGGCGCAGATAAATGTTATGTTGAAAAACCTCGCCTTGATGCGGATCGCAGCGAGACGCTCGTCCACAGGAGTGAACGCTAGTACTTGGCGGCGAAGTCTCTTTCCCACCACAAATCCTACAAAACGCGCTTTGCCGCGTGTCTGGCCACTGTAGTATACGTCACAAGGACCGATGGTCGTCTTTCCTTGCCCCGTCCATCGCATTTCCTGCAGGGCGGTGATGTCAGCCTTTGCGTTCGCGAGGACATCAACCAGTCGGGCAGCGGTACGCTCCCTAGAAAGGGTCCGGACATTCCACGTACATGCCCTAATATCCTTCTCGTAGTCCATAATTCGTTTTGCCGGGTCGTCAACATTAAAGGGGGTTCGCATCCGAGGCTTTGTACTTTTTATTTTCATTGGAATTAGGTTTTTTACGTGGCGGGTCCCAAACCCAGCGGACAACCAGTTTCGGGGGTTTACTAGTATACAACTAAAATTTTCCGGCTGAATTCATGCTACTAGTATACGACTAGATTTAACTGCATGAACTCATACTAGTCATGAAATATCCCTTCCATACTAGTATACAACTAAATTTTTCTGGATGAAATCATACCATTTAAAAAATACAAAATGCATGCGTTTCGTTTGCTTATTTTTTCTCTTATAATTCAGAGATGCTTTCTCGTGATAGGGTAAATACAAATAGTCGCAGTTAAGAATAAACATGAAAATAAAGGCAAAAGATAAAATGTGGGGTAAGTCAGGAAAATTCTGGTTGAAATCATGCTAGTCCAGATTAAATTTTTTTTGGATTAGAATGGGACTAGTATATTTCATACTAGTAATTTTTGGACTAGTATGGGAACTAGTTCATTTTATTGTTATCATACTAGTTAAGGTTGAACTAGAATGGAACTGGTATATTACAACTAGTATAATTCTAGTATATTATGACTACCCTGCAGCGAAAGCAACTAGTTGAAAACTACTTTACAACTAGTTGGTGCACCGGGCCAAACTAGTCAGTGTTTTGTCTTTTTTTCAATATAAGCAACTGGTATTTTTTACCTGTTGATGTCCTAGGAAATGTCAATTGTCAGATTTCGACCAGAACATACCAGTCATCTACTAGTCATCATATACTAGAACTAAACTAGTTGTAAAATACCAGTCACATACTAGTTCAACCTGGACTAGTATGATTTCCATAAAATGAACTAATCCCCATACTAGTCCAAAAAGGACTAGTATGAAATATACTAGACCCATACTAGTCCAAAAAGCATTGAACCTGGACTAGTATGATTTCAACCAGAATGTTCCTGACTCACCCTTTATTTTATCATTTGCCTTTATTTTCATGGTTATTCTTAAGAAAGCAGCGACTATTTGTATTTACCATTTCACGAAAAATCATCTGTGAATTATACAAGAAAAAAGAAGCAAACGAAACGAATAAATTTTGTATTTTTTAAGTGGTATGATTTCATCTAGAAAAATCTAGTTGTATACTAGTATGGAAAGGATATTTCCTTTAGTATTATTTTGGTATTTTTTTAAAACTATTTGGAATTAAAAATTTTTCAGGGTCTTAAATTAATACTATTTAGTATTAAACTCAAATTTAATTCCAAAAAGGCTTAGCGACTGGTATTAAAAGTAATATTTTATTTTTTACTGTGTAGTATGGGTTCAGCCAGAATATTCTAGTTATATACTAATATAAAATGGATATTTGCTGACTAGTATGAGTTCTGCCTGAAAATTCTAGTTGTATACTAGTATGAAATGGATATTTCCTGACTAGTATGAATTCAGGCAGAAAATTCTAGTTGTATACTAGTATGAAATGGATATTTGCTGACTAGTATCTTAGTAAAATTGTAGTTGTATATTAGTATTTTTCTCACAAGTTTGAAGTTTCGCTGCAGGGTAGTAGATGACTGGTATGTTCTGGGCGAAATTTGACGATTGACATTTCGTAGGATATCAACATGTGAAAAATACTAGTTGCTTATATGGAAAAAATACAGACCACTGACTAGTTGGGCCCGGTGCACCAACTAGTTGTAAAGTAGTTTTCAACTAGTAGCTTTCGCTGTAGGGTACTAACACATTTTTTGCCACCCCTGGTCCACATATTGGTCGATAACTCTGAAACTGGTTGAGTTACCGAAATAAGGGATATCTTATATTTTAAGTTGAAGTGATACGACCACAAACATACATACACACAGACAAAATTTCAAAACGGTTGATTTGGATTCTAGTGGTTGAATAATGATTAACCCTATCAGTTTTTTTTGAATATTGCAAATTACAGACATCGGCCTGTTACAATTTTATTATATGTACCCTCTAAAAACTGTGGAGTACCTACCCATACTACTCCAAGAAAATTCCAATTCCATATAACCATGGCGATGTCCTAGGATTGGTCCTCCTAATCCAACTAGTAGAACTCCATCCCGAACTCCATGGAACACCCACACAAGAGTATTTTCCAAAAAAGGTCCAACTAGACTACTCCAGTTGGAGTAGAACGCGTAGCGAGTATCGAGAATTGAATACTCTACAGAGTATTGATTAGAGTACCTTGCCATTTTTGCAGGGTATGTAGAGATTTAGCTTTATCTTCAACGGTTCATCAGAAAGCTCTATCTGAAAAACTAGTGACTTTTTTCGTACTATGTCGTTGTTTGCCATATGGTACCAGTTGGCTGCTCGCAGGGGCGTCACGAGTGGGTAAATTGGACCAACATCTTTTCCTTGTTCAAAATTATGCACGTAATTAGAAAAATATACACATATTAGAAAACTTCTAACCAAGTCGAAGCATCGATGTACATATATAGCGAAACAAATGTACATGGACTTCGCATCAAAGACACATCGATTTATTTTTGTCATTGGTGTCTCCAGCATAGTTTAGCTCATTGAGGTAACGGTAACTTTCTCGAAATGATCATTACCAAATGGTTAGTGTTATAATTTTAAAAAGCACAAATCATAAGTCATTCTCAATCGTAATTTTTACATGTGCAGTTTGTAGCCCGAAAATGTCTGAGAATATTTCTGTTGTTACCTCTAACAAGGGGAAAAGTTGAATAGGCTTTGTATTGGAAAATTGTTGAAAAGTTCTTGATAAGAGGTAAGGAAGTGATAAATAATCGTATACTGTCATAAAACACGTTGTTAAATCCAAATTTCCGAAGTTTTACATTAAGCATCCAAATTTCGACCTTTTTCGGTCATTTGAATTTTTTCGACATTTTTTTTCGGTCTTGGAAATTCGACATATCGTACGGGACCCCTAAATTTCTTACATGCAGTCGGCATTTTTGAGTAGTCGGCATTTTTGACTAAATTTCTTATATGTAGTCGGCATTTTTGATTAAATTTCTTATATGTAGTAGGCATTTTTGACTATATTTCTTACATGTAGTCGGCATTCTTGACTAAATTTCTTATATGTAGTAGGCATTTTTGACTATATTTCTTACATGTAGTCGGCATTTTTGACTAGTCGGCATTTTTGAGTAAATTTCTTATATGAGCCTTTCAGTGCATACAGTGACTAAGTCCACTTTTTTCAAAATCTGAGATTTAAGTGTCGCAGCACTTGTTATAGTCATATCTTCTCGTGATTTTGGTAACTATACCGAACAACAAGTATTAACACCATTTAATTAAAAAATTTTTTTGGCCACTGAAAATTTTTTTATTTTTTTCAGAAGCCATTCTGATTAACTCCATGATTTAAAGCAGCCAATATCTGGCTCCTTGTAGCTCGCAACAACACCAAAAAAATACAAAATATACTGTCAAATGTAAGCTATATCCGTATTTACATCTAATATTTTAGTTTCAATTACACAGGGAATTTTAAAATGCAATGTAAATTAAATCAACGGATTTCCCAACTTCAACTCGAATGGACTTAGTCACTGTGTGCACTGAACGGCTCATATGTAGTCGGTATTTTTGACTAAATTTCTTAAATGTTGTCGGCATTTTTGAGTGTGCGATGCCGGAAAAAAATTGGTATACACCAAATCAGATATCATAAGTAAATCGAATCATTGAAATATAAACTCCAAGCCATTTGAATTCTCGACGTATAACATTTATGTAGGATAATATTAGCGAGTCGACTGTAGATGGTAACGCGGCGATACCTGTTTGTTGCACTTTACATTCAACAACCTACGCTTTTAATTAACGTCCGAAGAATTACACCGCTGATTGATCGATTGCGCAACCCTTTCGCGTCGCTACGAAGCTAACCGTCAAATTCAAATAGTTTTAGTTTCCCATACCGCGTCGGCAGTATTAATTAGCTTAAATTCGAATTTTAACAAGTGAACTAAATAACTTAAGATTGATTAGCCTCTTTCTATTTGTACTTTAAAAGTCAAAAGTGTCAAAAGTTGTTTGGAATTCAGTGGTAAAGTGGTGATAAGGTAAAAATATCCATATTTATATGGGGCACGGTCGACGAAATAAAATATCATCCAGTAATGAACATAAATATTTGTGTTCCCTCGGTCCGTATCAACCGAAACTTGACATTTATCCGATCAATACAAATATTCCCACGAACAAACAACGTCGATTTAATCCAGCTTGGTATGGAGAATTTTCTGGTTTGGAATATAGTCCCCATAAAGATGCAGCTTTTTGTTTTGCTTGCATTTTAATTCCTGAAGGGCCAGGAAGATGTTTCGCTAGTTCAGAATGGGTATCAGTAGGAGTCAGCGAGTGGCATAAAATGAAGAGTCGTGGTCGAGAGAAAAAAGGCAAACTACTTCAGCACTTCACTTCCGAATCTCACAAGGCAGCTCTATATGTTTACTCCAATTTTATCAACGAAGGGGCCCATGTTGATATATTAATAGACAACAAGATTAAAGAAGTACAAGAAAAAGAGTATCATTCAAGGGTTTTACGAGTTTTATTCGATGTTGCGAGGACTCTGGGAAGGCAAGGTCTCGCTTTACGTGGTCACAAAGATTCACCAGTAAACAATGATGGCAATTTTCGACAGATTGTTCATTTAATTGCCCGGCATTGTCCTCTGGTTAAAAAATGGTTGGACGAAATCTCCGAAAGACCATATCATGTTACTTACCTCAGTCCCGTGACTCAAAATGAACTCATCGATTTATTAGGGAATGAAACTGAAAAGGCCATCGTCAGCGAAGTTAACCAAGCGGGAATATTTTCTGTAATGGCTGATACTACTCCAGACCTGTCACATCAAGATCGATTAGCTGTAAATATTCGGTATGCGCATCAAACAAATGAAGGAATTGTGCCTGTTGAACGGCTTTTGAAGATGGATATCGTCCTGACTAAAAAATCAGGAGAAGAGCTGGCTGGAAAAATTGTAACAGCTCTTCAGTCGATGGGAATTTCCATAAAAAACATTGTTTTCCAATCTTATGATTTCGCAAAAAACATGTCTGGAAAGTTTAAAGGCACGCAGCAAAAATTAGCGGAAAAATGTGTAAAACGTATTCCCTATATTCCATGTCATGCTCATAGAATCAACATATTTGTTGAAGCTTCATACAATGCAAGCTGTTTGATTAAAGAATTTTTTAATGTTTTAGAAGCTTTGTATGTTTTTTTTCTGGAAGTACGAAACGTTTCTTGAGTTTGCGTGAAGAGTTAGGTAATATTGAAAATTCATTGCAGTTGAAGAATTTGTCAAAAACACGATGGACTGCTCGGGCAGAAACAGTCAAAGCTGTATGGATTTCTTTCGAAGGCATCATTCATGCTCTTGAAACTATAAAGAAAGATTCCGAAAGTTTTGACAGCAATTCACGTTCGATTTTATAAGCTCTTTATTTTTTTGTAAAAATATAATGTTCAAAGTTAAAAATTTGACAGAAAATTTGGAAGCTGAAGAACTTAACATCATCGATGCTTTATTGTTGATTCAAAGCACATCAGAGTCATTTCAGCAAATGAACGATGATATTCAAATAAACGATTTGATTGCGACCTCGGTTTCCTTTGCTCGGAAGTGGGAGATAAGCCCCGTAAACGACTTTTCAAAGCATCAAAGAACGCGACGAGTGCCAAAAAAAATTGACGAAAATCCGGAATCTGCTACAATTTTCGATTTGGTAACATTTTATAGAAAAGAATTCAAAATTGTTCTTCAAGTTTTTACAAGTTGCATCCAAGAAAAGTTACAAGAAAGTTTGTCAACTTTCAAACCCATTCAGGAAATGTTTAGAATTCCACTAGACAGAAATAATGTTACGATTGATTTGATAAACTCTTTGTACAATTGGAACCCGAATTTTTCAAGGAAGAAGTCGAATGTTTGCTTTGTGAGTTACAAATTCTTTTTGACTCATGTCAAAGTTGTAAATCATTCGAAGATATTTCCACGGTAGCATTCAAGTTAAAACGAGTTACTCCCTTAGCATATAAACTGGTTCGTTATATTTTGACTGCTCCTGTCACGTCAGCATCGTGTGAACGTTCCTTCAGTAAATTGAAAATAGTTTTCGACCATTTGCGCACAACAATGGGAGATGATCGTTTAAATTCGTTGATGTTGCTCTTCTCTTCAAAAGATAAAGTAGATGAAATTGACCTTTGTGAAGTTGTTCAAAAATGGTCCTTACTAAAACATCGCAGAGTCAAAATTTGAATTTAATTCTTCCATTTTTCTCAAAAAAATTTTTCTTTGTAAAATTATTTAGATTTTTGTGAAAAGGGTATCTTTTTAGTATGTATTTAATTTTGTAAAACATTATATACGACGAAAATAAAGAAAGAGTAAACAAACACTGTAATTTTTAATTCATTCGGTAACATCCCTGCAGTCAAATTCCGAACTACTCAGCAAACATACTAGTTCATTGACTAACCATTTTGTGGCTTAGGCATACCAGTTCATTGTTGATTAGTTTTAAAACCAGTCAATGCCAAACTACTCAGCGAAAATTCTAGTTCATTGACTATACATTTTGTGGTGTATTTATACTAGTTCATTGCTGGTTAGCTTCCAACCAGTCAAGGCCAAACTACTCAGCAAACAATATAGTTCAATGACTATACATTTTGTGGTGTATTCATACTAGTTCACTTCTGATCACCTTTAAACCAGTCAATGTCGATCTACTCAGCAAACAATATAGTTCATTGACTATGCATTTTGTGGCATATGCATACCAGTTCATTGTTGATTAGCTTTAAACCATTCAATACCAAACTACTCAGCGAAAATTCTAGTTCATTGACTATGCATTTTGTGGTGTATTCATACTAGTTCATTTCTGATTTCCTTTAAGCCAGTCATTGCCAAACTACTCGGCAAACAATGTAGTTCATTGATTGTACATTTTGTGGTTTATTCATACTAGTTCATTTCTGATTAGCTTTAAACCAGTCAATGCCAAACTACTCAGCAGCATTATAGTTCTACGCCTAAACATTTTGTGGTGTATTCATACCAGTTAATTTCTGAATACCTTCAAACTAATCAATTCCAAACTACTCAGCAGACACCTAGCTCGTTTACTATACATTTTATGGATGTTTTTATACTAGTTCTTTGCTGATTACCCTTAAACCAATAAATGCCAATCTAATCAGAAAACATACTAGTATACAACTATAATTTGCTGGGCGAAATCATACTAGTCACAAAAATCCTGGTTCGTACTAGTATGCAAGTATGTATGAATCTCGGGTTGAAATTATACTACATCTTTTTCAGTTTATATTCAGAAAGTTTTCTGAATATCAATTGTAATTTTCTGAATGTCAATTTTATTTTTCTGAATATCAAATGGAAATCCTGAATATGAATTGTAATTTTCTAAATATAAATTGTTACTTTCTGAATATAAACTGAAAAGGTGTAGTCAGAAAAAGCCTAATCTATTTTAGAAAAATACTAATTAGAAAAATTCCATTTCATACTACATTATTATTATAAGGCCTTATTACACCGCAACCATTAGTACGATCTATTGTAGTACATGGTACTATGCAAACATTATTTGAAATTTTAGGTTTGCTTCTTTTTTTCTCTTGTAATTCACAGATGCTTTTTTTGTTTGGCTAAATACAAATATGATGCTGATGTATATATGATCTAGTATGTCAACTGCTATATTTCTTGTGTACTTATATACACAGAAAAAAGGCACTGGTAAAATCTACAATCTCGTGCTGTTATCCTGAATTTGACCAAATTTTGGTTGTTTGAACGGTATTTTTTGTTGAAGTAACTGTATTCAGATCTTTTATGATCCCTCTAGATCTTTTATAATCCCATTTTGGCCAGGTTTGTTTGGATGTCCGGCACCCTTGGGATTGTTGCTACCTTTCGTTGGCTTGACGTAGTGTGTACTCCAAGCCAACGAAATGTGGCAACAATCCCCAAGGTGCCGGACATCCAAACAAACCTGGCCTAAGAAGGAGAGAAATCTCCATATTAATAGGAGTTCTAACTGGGCACTGCCTTATTGGTAGGCACGCAGAAGGTGTGCCCTACCGACGATGCTGTAGGAGCTGCAAAGATGATGAGGAAGAGGAAACGGTGAAGCACCTCATCTGCAACTGCCCGGTCTTAAGCGGCGCGAGAACGCGCTTTTTGGGAGTTCCCTTCGTGGATAGCCTAAACCAGACCGCTGAACTGGGCATAAAGGACTTGATGGCCTTCATAAAGTCATCTAAGTGGTTCGAGGAGGAGTAACGGTGTCGGCTTAGGAGTGTCAGTCCCGGGATACTACTATGTGGAAAATCCCAACAAAAATCAAAGCAGCACACTATAAGTTGGAAGAGAAGTTCGGCAAAAGTCGCGTTAGAGGTTATGACAACCTGTGGTATATAACCGCCATTTTTTTTACGTTGCGGCATAACTTGAGTATATTGACAACAACAATATAAATTGACTCTAAAAATGCTCCTTTAACTCGAGTGTATGGCCCAGCATGAAAGCAGTCTTACTTTGACTCTTTTTGATGTAAAAATAAGACTTACTTTTATCTATATATACATATGTGGGACCGGAACTGCGCAGTGGACGACAAACTTAACCTTGAGTAACCTTAATTTACCCCTACCTAAAAATACAATACCAAAGCCCCAATTACATAAAACTTTGATAAATGCGCGCCTCGTTTTTGAGCATTTGCAAAAATTTCGCTTCGCTTTACGTTTAAAAATTTTTGAATGAAAGTGGATCCTACAAAGTTGAATACAATTGGGCCTTCACCTATATAATCAAACTTGACGAACGCGGAATTTGAAAGGAGCCATTGCAAGTTGAATTCAATAATAAATTAAAATGCAATAAACAACATAATTTAAAAAATATAGAAAAAAAAACTTGTGTCAACTTTACCGAGAATCGAACTCAGAGCCTTTAGCTCATTTTTGGCTGTGTATGAACTAGTATATAAACTGGTATAATGCTGATGCAGAGGCTGACTAGTATACCAATTGGTATGCTGCTGATGCAGAAGAGGACAATTGCTTTTCTTTTTCTCTTGTAACTGCTTCTTTTTTATCTTGTAATTCACAGATGCTTTTTCGTGTTTGGGTAAATACAAATAGTCGCTGCTTTCTAAAGAATAAACTGGTATATTGCTGATGTAGAGGCTGACTATGATACTGGTGCATAGACCGACTAGTATACCAACTGGAATGAATGTCAAATTCGTGGACTAGTATGACAAGTGGTACGATCTGAATGGGCATAATGATTAGTATGTCCTGCCGCATAGACTGAGCAGTATGTCAACTGGTATGATTCTGATGTATATATGAACTAGTATATCAACTGGTAATATTCTGATGCATATATGAACTAGTATGTCAAATGGTACCCTGCAGTCAACTTAACTAGTTTTATACTAATCAAATACCAGTCAGCCAGGCGGCCTCAACTAGTTCGAGTTCTGTAATTTTTCCATATTAGCAACTGGTATTTTTAACACGGCGATGTCCTACGAGATGGCAATTGTCCTTCTCTGCATCAGCACCATACCAATTGGCTGACTAGTCAGCCTCTGCATCAGGAATATACCAGTTGATATACTTGTTATTATACACATCAGTATCATACCATTTAAGATACTAGTTCGTATATACGTCAGGATCGTACCAGTTGAAAGAATAGTTCATATATACATCAGAATCATTCTAGTTGAAAGACTAGTTCATATATGAATCAGAATCATACCAGTTGACAGACTAGTTCATATATGCATCAGAATCATACCTGTTGACAGACTACTTCTTGTTTGCATCAGAATCATACCAGTTGACAGACTAGTTCATATATGCATCAGAATCATACCAGTTGACAGACTAGTTCATATATGCATCACAATCATACCTGTTGACAGACTACTTCTTGTTTGCATCAGAATCATACCAGTTGACAGACTAGTTCATATATGCATCAGAATCACACCAATTAACAGAATAGTTAAAAAGATCATCGGAATCATACCAGTTGTAATACTAGTTCATATATGCGTCCGAATCATACCAGTTGATATAGTAGTTCATTTATGCATCAGAATCATACCAGTTGACATACCAGTTCACTTATGCATCATAATCATATCAGTTGACATACTAGTTCAAATTTGCATCAGAAATATACCATTTGACATACTAGTTCATATATGCATCAGAATATTACCAGTTGACATACTAGTTCATATATACATCAGAATCCTACCAGTTGACATACTGTTCAGTCTATGCGGCAGGACATACTAATCATTATGCCCATTCAGATCGTACCACTTGTCATACTAGTCCATTGATTAGACATTCATTCCAGTTGGTATACTAGTCGGTCTATGCACCAGTATCATAGTCAGCCTCTACATCAGCAATATACCAGTTTATTCTTTAGAAAGCAGCGACTATTTGTATTTACCCAAACACGAAAAAGCATCTGTGAATTACAAGGTAAAAAAGAAGCAGTTACAAGAGAAAAAGAAAAGCAATTGTCCTCTTCTGCATCAGCACCATACCAATTGGTATACTAGTCAGCCTCTGCATCAGCATTATACCAGTTTATATACTAGTTCATACACAGCCAAAAATGAGCTAATGGCTCTGAGTTCGATTCTCGGTAAAGTTGACACAAGTTTTTTTTTCTATATTTTTAAAATTATGTTGTTTATTGTATTTTTAATTTAATTATTGAATTCAACTTGCAATGGCTCCTTTCAAATTCCGCGTTCGTCAAGTTTGATTATATAGGTGAAGGCCCAATTGCATTCAACTTTGTAGGATTCACTTTCATTCAAAGTTTTTTAAACGTAAAGCGAAGCGAAACTTTTGCAAATGCTCAAAAACGAGGCGCGCATTTGTCAAAGTTTTATGTAATTGGGGCTTTGGAGTTGTATTTTTAAGTAAGGTAAATTAAGGTTACTCAAGGTTAAGTTTGTCGTCCACTGCGGAGTTCCGGTCCCACATATGTATATATAGATAAAAGTAAGTCTTATTTTTACATCAAAAAGAGTCAAAGTAAGACTGCTTTCATGCTGGGCCATACACTCGAGTTAAAGGAGCATTGTTAGAGTCAATTTATATTGTTGTTGTCAATATACTCAAGTTTATGCCGCAACGTAAAAAAAATGGCGGTTATATACCAACAGGTTGTCATAACCTCTAACGAGAACTTCTCTTCCAACTTTGATTTTTGTTGGGATTTTCCACATAGTAGTATCCCGGGACTGACACTCCTAAACCGACACCGTTACTCCTCCTCGAACCACTTAGATGACTTTATGAAGGCCATCAAGTCCTTTATGTCCAGTTCAGCGGTCTGGTTTAGGCTATCCAGGAAGGGAACTCCCAAAAAGCGCGTTCTCGCGCCGCTTAAGACCGGGCAGTTGCAGATGAGGTACTTCACCGTTTCCTCTTCCTCATCATCTTTGCAGCTCCTACAGCATCGTCGATAGGGCACACCTTCTGCGTGCCTACCAATAAGGCAGTGCCCAGTTAGAACACCTATTAATATGGAGATTTCTCTCCTTCTTAGGGCGTGAATGCCTCTAGATCTTTTATGATCACATTTCGGCCAGGTTTGTTTGGATGTCCGGCACCTTGGGGATTGTTGCCACATTTCGTTGGCTTGGAGTACACACTCCGTCAAGCCAACGAAAGGTAGCAACAATCCCAAGGGTGCCGGACATCCAAACAAACCTGGCCAAAATGGGATTATAAAAGATCTAGAGGGATCATAAAAGATCTGAATACAGTTACTTCAACAAAAAATACCGTTCAAACAACCAAAATTTGGTCAAATTCAGGATAACAGCACGAGATTGTAGATTTTACCAGTGCCGTTTTTCTGTGTATATAAGTACACAAGAAATATAGCAGTTGACATACTAGATCATATATACATCAGCATCATATTTGTATTTAGCCAAACACGAAAAAGCATCTGTGAATTACAAGAGAAAAAAAGAAGCAAACCAAAAATTTCAAATAATGTTTGCATAGTACCATGTACTACAATAGATCGTACTAATGGTTGCGGTGTAATAAGGCCTTATAATAATAATGTAGTATGAAATGGAATTTTTCTAATTAGTATTTTTCTAAAATATATTAGACTTTTTCTGACTACACCTTTTTCAGTTTATATTCAGAAAGTAACACTTTATATTTAGAAAATTACAATTCATATTCAGGATTTCCATTTGATATTCAGAAAAATACAATTGACATTAAGAAAATTACAATTGATATTCAAAAAACTTTCTGAATATAAACTGAAAAAGGTGTAGTATAATTTCAACCCGAGATTCATACATACTTGCATACTAGTACGAACCAGGATTTTTGTGACTAGTATGATTTCGAACAGCAAATTATAGTTTTATACTAGTATGTTTTCTGATTAGATTGGCATTTATTGGTTTAAGGGTAATCAGCAAAGAACTAGTATAAAAACATCCATAAAATGTATAGTAAACGAGCTAGGTGTCTGCTGAGTAGTTTGGAATTGATTAGTTTGAAGGTATTCAGAAATTAACTGGTATGAATACACCACAAAATGTTTAGGCGTAGAACTATAATGTTGCTGAGTAGTTGGCATTGACTTGTTTAAAGCTAATCAGAAATGAACTAGTATGAATACACCACAAAATGGACAATCAATGAACTACATTGTTTGCCGAGTAGTTTGGCAATGACTGGCTTAAAGGAAATCAGAAATGAACTAGTATGAATACACCACAAAATGCATAGTCAATGAACTAGAATTTTCGCTGAGTAGTTTGGCATTGAATGGTTTAAAGCTAATCAACAATGAACTGGTACGCATATGCCACAATATGCATAGTCAATAAACTATATTGTTTGCTGAGTAGTTCGACATTGACTGGTTTAAAGCTGATCAGAATAGAACTAGTATAAATACACCACAAAATGTATAGTCAATGAACTATATTGTTTGCTGAGTAGTTTGGCCTTGACTGGTTTGAAGCTAATCAGCAATGAACTAGTATAAATACACCACAAAATGCATGGTCAATGAACTGTATTGTTTGCTGAGTAGTTGGACATTTACAGGTTTAAAGGTGATCAGAAATATACTAGTATGAATACACCACAAAATGCATAGTCAATGAACTAGAATTTTCGCTGAGTAGTTTGGCATTGAATGGTTTAAAGCTAATCAACAATGAACTGGTATGCATATGCCACAAAATGCATAGTCAATGAACTATATTGTTTGCTGAGTAGTTCGACATTGACTGATTTAAAGCTGATCAGAAATGAACTAGTATAAATACACCACAAAATGTATAGTCAATGAACTATATTGTTTGCTGAGTAGTTTGGCCTTGACTGGTTTGAAGCTAATCAGCAATGAACTAGTATAAATACACCACAAAATGTATGGTCAATGAACTATATTGTTTGCTGAGTAGTTGGACATTGACTGGTTTGAAGCTAATCAGCAATTAACTAGTATAAATACACCACAAAATGTATAGTCAATGAACTATATTGTTTGCTGAGTAGTTGGACATTGACTGGTTTAAAGGTGATCAGAAATGAACTAGTATGAATACACCACAAAATGTATTGTCAGTGAACTATATTGTTCGCTGAGTAGATCGACATTGACTGGTTTAAAGGTGATCAGAAGTGAACTAGTATGAATACACCACAAACTGTATAGTCATTGAACTATATTGCTTGCTGAGTAGTTTGGCCTTGACTGGTTTGAAGCTTATCAGCAATGAACTAGTATAAATACACCACAAAATGTATAGTCAATGAACTAGAATTTTCGCTGAGTAGTTTGGCATTGACTGGTTTTAAAACTAATCAACAATGAACTGGTATGCATATGCCACAAAATGGTTAGTCAATGAACTAGTATGTTTGCTGAGTAGTTCGGAATTTGACTGCAGGGTATATTTCTGATGCAAATTTGAACTAGTATGTCAACTGATATGATTATGATGCATAAGTGAACTGTTATGTGAACTGGTATGATTCTGATGCATAAATGAACTACTATATCAACTGGTATGATTCTGACGCATATATGAACTACTATGCCAACTGGTATGATTCCGATGATTTTTTTAACTAGTCTGTTAATTGTTTGATTCTGATGCATATATGAACTAGTCTGTCAACTGGTATGATTCTGATGCAAATAAGAAGTAGTCTGTCAACAGGTATGATTCTGATGCAAATATGAACTAGTCTGCCAACTGTTATGATTCTGATGCATATATGAACTAGTCTGCCAACTGGTATTATTCTGATGTATATAATAACAAGTATATCAACTGGTATATTCCTGATGCAGAGGCTGGCTAGTCAGCCAATTGGTATGGTGCTAATGCAGAGAAGGACAATTGCCATCTCGTAGGACATCGCCGTGTTAAAAATACCAGTTGGTAATATGGAAAAATTACAGAACTCGAACTAGTTGAGGCCGCACGGCTGACTGGTATTTGATTAGTATAAAACTAGTTAAGTTGACTGCAGGGATATTGCGCATTTTCACAAGTGTATTTCACTTATTTATTTTTTTTTAAATCCATTTTTATACCTATAAAAAATGTCGGCAAATTTTCGAGATCAGTCGGCATATCAGTAAGATTCACCCCCCCCCCCCCCCCCCACGATCGGGACCTTCGCGACGCCCCTGGCTGCTCGAATAGTTTTTTTTTTATCTGTTCTAAAACGAAAATTGCAATTGACACCAACAATGCCAGAGCTGAATTTTGATTTGTGTCACAACCAAACAAATTGGGGTGGTCGGAAAACAACAATGGTCGGACATTGACGTGCGCTGATCATCGGTAACTTAGGAAAGCGTTAACAAAAATAACAGAAACAATAGCTACAGAGAAACCGCAATCGACTGAACAAATGCAACCAAACCGAACAAACGAAAATGAGCCGAGCGGCAATCTGTGGGCAGAATTTGTAAGACGAAATAAAATACGTGAAACGCCCAAAAAATGTGTTTAGCAAGTTAAGGTGCAAACTTCAACACCAAGAAACTGAGATTTAAGGTAACAGAACATTGGGTCATGTATGAACGAACATATTTTCATATATTTTTATACCAAGCTGTGCGACAGTCAACACACCGCAATGACTCGAGTTTTAAAAGCCTGCTACTTCAGTTTAATTCTGTTTAATTCGTCGTGATTGAAATGAGATAACAACCTAGAATTTCTGTGAATTGTTATCCAGCAAGGCGTTGTCGACCTTGAAATAATGTCGACCTACATTCCGCTTTCTATCGGGTGTCCGAGAGGCATGACCCTAGTACTGCACAAGTTGGGGGCGGGGTTTGTGTAATTTTCAGAGACTAAGGGCCGCTTGCAAAAAAGCCGATAAAGACTAATCGGAGTTTAATTGAAGTATTTTGTTCGGTTAGCTGTCAAACTAATCACCGATTAGTCGTTATCGGCTTTTATTTTCTATAGGGGGGGTTTTGAACTTTTGGATGCCCCGAAGGTTATAACTTTTGACAGTTTTTATGAAAAAATTCAGTCGTTGAGAGCCAATAGGGGTAGGTTTCAACCACTTTAACTTTTTTAACGGTGAAATGATGGCTAATTGTTCGCTACTTTATGGTCTTGCCAGATTGCCCCTTCATTTCGAAAACGTACATGGTCAATATTTTAGTCTCTAATGTTACAGAAATACGTATATTTCTGTTCATATTTCTGAAGTATTGAACAAAAGCAGAATATTTTTTATTTATTCTGATAAATAACCCCAACGGCTATATTTTATACCTGTACACTTTTCTTCAATTCTTTGTTGTTTTCAAGATACAGCCAGTTTTAAGTGGTCTTTAATGTTACCGTATTTGGAAGTGAGTTTCGTAGTAATGTCACACTTATAGAAAATTCAGCTCATCCTGCCAATTAAAAAAATTATACGAAGCATTTATTCAAGACCAAGGTTGACAGATTTTAACTTTTGGAAAAAAAATGTTTCCGACAACTCTACGACTCAAAGAATACGGGTCTTTAACGCTACACAGAAAAAGTCTTTAACGTTACCATTCGATCTCCTTGGAGAATATAGTAGATAAAAAGATATAAAACAAAGTAAATTTATAGTAAGCTTGAAAACTGAAATATTTATTCAATTGAATACAATTCAACGTACATATCGCACTCCTCGATCTAAAAGTAGCTAAGTCAAAAATCTTAAATATTGAAGTTATGCATACCACTGGGTTACACAACTCAATACCTCTCGACCTGTATATTCGATCAAAAAAATACCTCCACTATCCAGGGCAAAAAGGCTACATGAAAAATAACAAAATAAAAATGTTTCAAATAAAAAAAATGTGTTTTTTTTCGGTCTTGCCCCCTGAAACTTTAGGTATTGATGAGAAAATAAGCCTTGCAAAAAATTTGCGCTCTAACTTAACCCTTAGGGGTGGCTATTTTTTTCGCCCTTCCCATACATTTTGTATGGAAAAAATTACATTTTTTTCAAAATGAATTTTCTCTTAATTTTTGAAACTTTTTTCAAAATATTTTTACATACTCTTAAAGTTGAAGCTTCCAAAATGGTAAGCCATGTGCAATTATCATAACTATTAAAATAATTACAGCCATTTCAAATTTACCAGATTTTATACGTGTTACTGTGTATGTGTGTGCAATAGTACAAAACTCAGTCATTTTTAAATGGCTGTAATTATTTTAATAGTTAAGATAATCATCAATGTAATTCTTATTGATTTGTGCCCGGGTTTGCGGTTTCTAAAACGAATTTTAAAATTTGGAGAAATCGGTCTTTAATGTTACACAAATTCAATTCCGAAATGCGGTCAAACGTTAGGGATTTTAATATCAATCACTATGTCTCTCTAAACTGGACATAAGCCTATAGAAAAAAATACATTTTTGGTTGCTTCCCGTTTTTTAAATTTTTCACAATAAAACATTTTTGTTAATTTGGTCTTTAACGTTACACAGCTATAGAAGTAGAATTTAAAAACGATCAAACTCACAAAAAACGCGTCGAATCACATTGAGTTCTATTATACTTAATATTCTAAGGCCTTTTCAATATAAAATACGAGCTCGGAGCATCGAATAATTAGAAAGACATTAATATATTTACCTTCTTGTTTGGATTGACGTTTTTTCCATATTGATAGCTTGCGAGACACAACTGAAATGAACGTGTCTCGTGAAACCCACAGACGTCGGATGTCTATAAGCTTTTGTTTTTAGATACTACAGAATGTATGTAATCCAAATATATTGGAATTGGGGCGTGATTCCAAGACAATTTTTTTATCCCGCGTTCCATGTTCCCGCGTTTTTGGCCGTATGTACATATACGTATGTTAGATTGTAATGCCCATTTATGTTAATTGTTGTTATTGTTTTTATATTTGTTAGTTGTTTCTACTCAGAAGATGATTGCGTAGTGCAATCGAAATATATCGGTATTTGAAAAATATTATTATTATATTATTAAACACTGACCTCGAGCCAGCAAAAATACATATTTATTTTCCTTAAGTGTAATATGATTTTTTCTCTAAACAACGTTTTTAGCACACATAGGATTGATGGGGTGACAAGTTCTAAGACGTCCTTATTGATCACATGTGGACATTTTTTTTAGATAATATCCAGGTCTACAACTTGGTCTCGAGTAATTTTTCGAAAAAAACTTACATCTCTACATATAATAAAATTGTAGCAGGTCGATGTCTGTCCATAGAAGATATCAACAAAAAATTGATTATTAACCGAGTAGAATCCAAATCAACCATTTAAAAAATGTGTGTGTGTCTGTCTGTCCGTATGTTTGTGGCCGTATCACTCTGAAAGTAATGAATGGAATTGAATAAAGCTTTTTTCGTTGAATTGCTCGACGCTCAACTTAAATTTAAGATATTACTTTTTTCGATATCTCAACCGGTATTGGAGTTATCGCCCAATATGTCGACCCGGGGGGACCAAAAATGTCTTACTACAATATGGGTGTCAAACGAAAGGTGTCAATGAGTGCTATAATATGCGGTGTGATTCAGTGAAATATTTAAAATGGTTTGGGAGATATCTTGAAATTTCGATAGCTCGACCGGTTTCGGAGGTATCGACGAATATTTCCACAAAAATGTGTTAGTACATTATGGGTATCAAACAAAACGTGTTTATGAATGCTGTCATAAACCATTTGATTAATTTCAATACCTAAGCTACGCATACGAAGTCGCGGGCACCAGCTAGTTTTTAGATAAAAATCAAAAAATCCCAAATTTTGAACTTTGTCCTTATTATTGGTTTTAGCAAACTGAGGACTTGTGATGTTTTTTTCTACAAATATTTGGCTATGTCGGACTTTTTATTATTTGACCACTGTTTTTATGTCTACATATTTTGAACGGTCTATGGGTACCTACATATTTTTTTTAAATGATCAAATAGTTTTTCAAACAATTTTTTTTCAGCTTCTAGTTTTGGTAGCTGATTTACAAATCCCGGAATCCCAGAAATGTAAAATCAGGTACCGAAAATCTAAAAATTTACATCCCTAGTACCCAGTAAACGAGGACAAGACGAAGTATCTGCTGTCATCAAAGAAAGAATTGGCGCACCTCCGCCTTGGCATCCACCAACCGCTGGGACTTCATCTATTTGGGAACCAGCATTAACACCGAAAATAATATCAGTCTAGAAATCCAACGGAGAATCACTCTTGCCAACAAGTGCTACTTTGGACTGAGTAGGCAATTGAGAAGTAAAGTCCTCTCTCGAAGAACAAAGATCACGCTCTATAAGTCTCTCATCATACCTGTCCTGATGTATGGCTCAGATTCATGGACAATGTCAAGAGAAGATGAGATGGCCCTTGGAGTATTTGAGAGAAAAGTTCTCCGGAAGATTTATGGTCCTTCCCGTGATGCCAACGGCGAGTATCGAAGGAAATTTAACGATGAGCTGTACGAGCTTTACGCAGACCTGACCATAGTTCAGCGGATTAAAGCCCAAAGGCTCCGCTGGTTGGCACATGTTATGCGAATGGACAAAGAAGCTCAAGCACAGAAGGTTTTCCTATCGACACCCGAATTCGGCAACAGAGGAAGGGGGAGGCCTCGACTGAGATGGAAACAACAAGTGGAGGATGACTTGAACTCCCTCGGAGTTTTCAATCGGCGTCAGTTATCGCTAAAAAGGAATGACTGGCGTGCTTTGATACGAAACGGCCAAAATCGCCCAGGTGGTTAGGCGTCAATACCAAAAAGCTCAACTGATTATATGTAAAACAATTTCATTCGAATTTTAACTTTCTTATTTGCTGCTTTCTACATTCATTTGTACACACATTTATTAATGTATGTGTGTACACGACTTTTGGAATTCACCTGCAACGTAATCACTGTATCTGAAGAAAAAAAGTTTGTCCAACAAAACTGGGAAAAGAAGCCGAACTGCTGAATTTGCACGTCGAAATTCCAGGAAATCCCTTATGCAACAACGCCCAAGTAAGTGATAGCCGACAAAAAGACTGACTTGCCCGGCTGACCACAAACCAATAAGAAATGAGAAACAAAAAAATAAAAATAAAATTGCAAAGCGCCCCTTGAAGAGTGGCAAATATAACTGAATCGTGTCAGACTGACGCTCGCCTGTATCGAATGAGCTGTAAAATGAGAAGGCGACACGAAAGAAAACACTGAATATGATTAGAAATTAAAAAAAAAATGTACAACAAAAACTATACATAAAACATGAACATGAATGTACATATATTTCTTATGCGCCTACAAATTTATTTCGTGAGAATCTACAATATTTGGGAATTAGGTACCTGTGCAAAAAAAATAATGTACTTGAAGATCTTTTTTTTTTTGTATAGAAAATTGAGTGCCTGTGAAAATCTGGTATGATGAAAGATCATAAATTAAACTTCAAGAAATTAGAACTCAAGTATTACAAATCTGATATAACAATATGAATTCAAACATTGGCTCAGCAAAAAGTTTGTGTGGTAAACTTTCGATGGCAAAATTGATCGATAGCAATTGCATTTTAATAACGTAGCGGAATGAAATATAGACTCATCTCCAACTATCTTAACAAAAGAAATAAGTAAGGAAAGCTGTCTTCGGCTGTATACCTTTCATGAATAAGCGTCACGATTTTCCCTGTTCGATCCCCAGTACAGCCTGTGTTAATTTAACTTTAGCTCAAACCGAAATTATCGGAACTATCGATTATATGGGGGCGATGACACCGACATTCCATATACTAAAAGAGCAATATTTCACGTTCCTATCTATCTAATTACAGGAGTTATCTACCAAAATCCGTTTATAGGAACAATCGATTGTATGGGGGCTATGTGAAATATTTATCCCAAATCAATGATTATATATATATCTAATATCGGTCCGCTCTTGCTGGTTCCGAGAAATGATTTCTATATTACCAAATTTCAGCCAAATATCTCAAAAACTGAGGGACTAGTTTGCGTTCAAACATACAGACGGACTAATCTCGTCATCCTGATCATTTCGGCATACTTATTGATGGGTCCATCTCTTCTTCTTCTCATACTTACAAACGTCGGACCAAAGTTATAATAATATTTCATCTTCATGAAAGGTATAAAAACAAAACCACTTCGGAAATACATATCGTCGTCCGGATAAATGATTGTCTTATGTTATATGAACGCCCCATATAACATATGACAATAATTTATCTGGGCGATGATATGTACCTAAGTAGTCTATTATTGCAATTGGATATTACGACGGATTTCTAGGCAGATGTTATTTTTGATGTGAACCCTGGCGCTTTGTTGTTTTTGAGGCGAAATACGGCTAGAGTCAGTTAATCATAGAGGGGTGTTGAACGTTTTTCCATCGTCGGGGAATAGGATATCAGATTTGATGTCTTCCTCGCAGTTAAGAAATGAGGAGAAGTGTTGGCTCCATAATCTAAGTACGATCTGTACATAACGTTGCTATTATTCTCCTTGCAAAAATTTGCCTTGGTCTTAGAAACTTCCGTCATCTTCGGGGTCTTTTGGTAGAATTTTCGGGCATCATTTCTCTCAGCCAACACTTATGCCTTTCGGTCTTACATTTCTTTTTTCTAAAAGGTCGTCTCTTTTTAGTCTTCGTATCACAATAGCGCTGCCATTGACTGAGGGTTGTGTCCCTGTAGTCAGGGCACTTAATGTCCGAGGCAGAGCGACATTCTTCATCCTATAGTCTTCTCAGCGGCGGAATGTAAAGAGTGAGAGATGCGATCCCATTCTTCGGTTACATCGTTAGGTCGATGATTTCTTTCCGAGAGCAGGTGTGGGAGTCTGTGTCGTACGCAGTTTCTCGGCGTGAAACTTTTCTTCCGTTACTGTGCGCACTTTTGCCGCTGCACAGAGGTGTGCGTTAGGGTGCATCGACAATTAGCCGATTTCGGCTTTTTTCGGAATATGTGAACGTAACAGACGTCAAAAGTTGGGGCCTGGAATTTAAAAACGATTAGATATGTCATATGGCATTTTTCGAGAAAATTAGTTCTCTCCTTTGAAAAATAAATGTAGAAAGATTGATGGATAATTTAATTTCCCCTCAGTTTTTGAGATATTTCGCTGAAATTTGGCATGCAGCCGCCATTTTGTAATATGGTAATTATTTGTCGGAACCAACCAGGTGGGATCAATATAGCATATAGTTCCCATACTATCGATTGTTTTGAAAAACGGGACTATATCTTCTCCAATTTAATAGCCAGGAACGTAAAATTTTGCATATTTTGCACTTATTACATACACAATATGGACGATCGAACTACATAAGATTGGACCTATTAAACATATAAGCCCTTTACAAGCGATTGTTCCGATAAACGGGAATCGGGCTATAATTTCTTTTTGTAAACAGCTAGGTTAGGTTAGGTTCAAGTGGCTGCCGCAGAGGCACACCTAGGCCAGTATTAAAAGGCCCGTTGTGACACGACCAAAACAGCTTTACATATTAGCCGTTTTAAACACAAGTGTCACAAGTCCAGCTTTCGTTTCTTTTTGTGTTGACTATGTAGGGGAAAATGTGTTCTACCTATATAACACGCTAACATGGTAAGTCCTAGCTCCCATAGCAACCGTATAAATAACAGAACTAACTTGTGAAATTAACGGTACCGCCTTTTAGTTGACAACTCAAAACCTTTAATATCTCATTTCGAGAAACGGTGGAATTATACCACTTGTGTTTTGGCGGGCTAATTTTGCAACATTTTTACTCATTCCTATGTTATATGGAAAGTGAAAAAGTTATAGCCCGAAACCCGTTTAACGGTACAATCGATTTTAAGGGGCTCATATGTTACATAGGTCCAATCTTACTTAGTTCGATCGCATATATTGTATACGTAATAAGTGCAAAATATGCAAAATTTCACGTTCATAGATATCAAATTGGAGAAGATATAGTCCCAAACCTGTTTATCGAAACAATCAATAGTACGGGGGCTATATGTTATATTGGTCTGATCTTGTTGGTTCCGACCAATGATTTACATATTATAAAATGGTGTCTACATGCCGAATTTCAGGGAGATATCTCAAAAACTGAAGGAGTATTTTGAAAATTAATCAATTATTTTCAATTTTTTTTTTTCAAAGGGGTTGCGGGACTGGAAGAACTAATTTTTTCGAAAAATTTTACATAATTGTTTTTAAATTGCCTGTTACGTTTTCATAATCAAAATTTAACTTTATCGATGCACCCCAGTGTGCGTATCTTGCATGCTACAAGATAATGGGCCGAGTTTATTGCGGTACTACGATAGTTACGCACGTTCAGTACGGTGGATCTATGTTTGCCGTTGTTCACGTTATTATCAATTAGGTTTCTTTTTCAGGGGACAGCCAAGTAGCTGTGCGTATTCGTGTATGCTGGGTGGAATGTTACATATCGTCGCTGGGCGCGCAATACCGCGTATTTGCAAAAAGCCAAACAGCGTAACTTTTTGAATTGCATTGTTTATTTTAAAGAGAATAGGTTCCATAGAAGTTATTTTATTTATTTATTTGGGGTTTTGTGGATAAAAACGGCGGATTTTCAATGTAAATCCATTAAGACCGATGAGTCTTAGTTAGGGTAACGAAATCTCGATTTTGGAAGTTTTGGTAAATACGCCGTATTGCTTTTTACAAATACGCGGTATTGGGGGCCGAGCGACGATATCGAGTCGTGTGCGCAAAAAAGACGTATAAGCCATGATTTTCGATTTCGGTTTTTTATAATCGCAACGCATCATCTCCCAAAGTTGTATAGCCAAAAAAAGTACAGTGAAGAGTTTAGAGCAAAAGCAACTTTGCCGTAAGTGCCATGCGTTCGGGTTAGTGAGCTAGCACCCTGCAGCGAAAGCAACTAGTTAAAAACTACTTTACAACTAGTTGGAGCACCGGACCCAACTAGTCAGTGTTCTGTCCTTTTTCCATATAAGCAACTGGTATTTTTTACGTGTTGATGTCCTACGAGATGTCAATTGTCAGATTTCGACCAGAATATACCAGTTATCCACTAGTCAGGAAATACCAGTTTCATACTAGTTGTAAAATACCAGTTCCATACTAGTTCAACCTGGACTAGTATAATTTCCATAAAATGAACTAGTCCACATACTAGTCCAAAAAGGACTAGTATGAAATATGCTACTCCAAAAAAGTATTGAACCTGGACTAGTATGATTTCAACCAGAATTTTCCTGGCTTACCTTTATTTTATCCCTCGACTTAATTTTCATGTTTATTCTTAAGAAGGCAGCGGTTATTTGTTTTTACCCTATCACGAAAAAGCATCATTTTTTGTTTTTTCCCTAGAAGTCTCCGTTTCCGAGAAATAAATGTTTTCCCCCGAGGCCCCAAACGGGGATTTTTCATATTCTCATGAACAACTTTTCTTCGAATGCTCACGACTTCTTTAAAAATGTATGGATTTTGATAATTTTTTTTTAATTTGTAGGTAATCGATTTAACTATCGAACCCATGACAGCAAACTACTATTGGTCATGTAGCGTTTAAGAAAAATTTAATTGTGCAAAAATGCAATTTTTTTTCAACACAAATTGTGTTCATATTGCAACATTTTTTTTTTTTTTTTAATTTTTTTTATATAATGTGTGATGTATGAACAACAATATATAATCATGTCAATATGCTAAAATTCGTATTTCTCGAGATTTGATTTTCTGAATTTTTTTCATGAAATTTTTTAATAATACATTTTCTTGTTTTTTATTTAAAGCTAGAATGATACAAAGTTGATGACAGACAATGGAAAACAGTTACAGTTTTATTTAATGGCAATCAGTTGACAATGGTACAATCATGGTCGCTTGTTTTCTCGAAGTAAATTTCTCCGCCGTACTCTTTTTTCCAAACGTGACTTTGCCGGATTCCTTATATTGCTTTACAACTACTCCATTCTTTGTTTTTTCTTTGCGAAATTTTTTCAATTTCGTATCATCCAGTATGCAGATCCTGACATTAGGCGTATATTCTTGTACTTTGTCGGCAAACGTTTTGGCGTCTTGAATAGCCTCAAGCGGCACATTTCGTAGATTGTGGTTGGTCGCGAAATGTTTGAGGAGTCCGCCAACTCCATCGCAAGCTCCTTTGCCACTTTCTCGAACCTGGAGATTTTCCGAATTCGGAAAATTGATATCGATTCTTGAAATGACTTGGTGCTCCATCGGATATGATCGTTATGTTTTCTATACTTTCTGGGTATTTGTGACGAATATTATCAATTATAGTGTTTATAGCCGTGATGGCGTGTGCTGTATTATGAGAACGATCATTACTAAGAACTGCAAAGCTCAATATGTCGTTCTGGTGATAACAAACCGCTGAGAAAATAGATACTTGATCATTTTTCCAATGATGGCTCTGAATTTCATCTCTCAAAATGACTGACCAGTTTTCAGCAAAGTCCACGTGGAGTATCAAACTATCGGATAGCGATTTGCATAATTCTTTCTCGTTCCTAATGGCTCTTTGTTGAATTTCTTTGATGCGCAAGTGGGGACCTGTTTTTTTAGCGCACTCGACCAGATGTTTCAAACAGTTTTTCACGGTTATTGTCTTTTCGATCAGGTTGCTGTCTTCCCAAGCAGCATAAGTGATTTCGTCATTTTCATCAATATTCTCCGAAAATCCAATAAGTTCCAAAGTGATAGCTTCTGAGTCTGGGCAGTTCTCACATTCTTGCAAAACGCACGCGTTATAATCTCTTGAGCATACCATTAATGACAATATTAATTCGCGGATTGGCTCTATTGTTACTCGAGCATCCTTTTGGCAGTTTTTCAGAGCAATAAGCAGCAAATCAAAATTAGCACAATAAACACAGAGACACACTTCTTGGGGAGAATTCAAGCTAACCCACTTTGGATGTAGAGTGTAAGACTTCGAAATCCCCATTTTCACATTAGGATGGTTATCTTTGAAAATCTGATACATTTCTTTTACACTTCTGGTCATAAATCGCTTCACTTTTTTCACTTGTACTCCATTTTCTACTATATTTTTCACATCGCTTTTGGGACTTGGGGACTTTGCCGAGAACAGTCTAAGTCGTAATTTAAGTAATCTTGAGCAATATTAATAGATGCTTGATCAATTGGGTGACCGCAGTAAGGATCTGGATTGTGATAAATACCTTTATTTTGCAGCAGTTTCTTTGCCTCTTTAACCATATATGCCGTAACAGACGGAAATTTGATCAGTAAATCGCTTCTTGACAAATCGTTCAACGGAAAAGTAGTCAACAATCGTATCTTTTCTTGTGTTGACGAGCAATTTTCCAAGGATCTGCTGAAACTGTCTATCCAGCTGAGACAAAAATCACAGTCATTTTCTTGCTGAAACGCAGGGAGCCCTTGGTGCTGTGAAATATTAAATACCTTTCTGATCTTCTGAGATACTTTTGAGGCGAAGGCGCTGGTGAGTTGGTTTCGCTTCTTAGATGCATATAAAATCGTTCTTTCAGAATTGCTGATTTTTGATTTCTTCAATTGCGATACGTCGAGCTGAAAATTGTTAATATGCGAATTGAATGTAGCCAATTCGGCTTCAGAATCATAAAAATTTTCGGATAAATCTGGAGACGGTGGATTGCAAGCTGGCGGCAAATTAAGGTCGTCACTGGTAGTTTTTTTCAGTGAATCTGAGAACTTTGATTGTAATTTTTTAAAGCACGCTCCACAAACTGTGTCTGTAGTGCTCAAAACTGTGTCAGGGAACAGAGGCTGTAACTGCGTTGCTAACACTTCCAATTGTAGAAGAGGATTCTTGGAGGATCCGTAAACTTGTTTTTTATGTACAGATTGCAAGTTTATACATTTCTCACGTACAGGAAATCGTTTGGAACTCATTTTTTACAAGTGAACTTTCGATACAACACGATCAAAATGAAAACGTTCGACAGTTCGATAATAATAGAACATGTAACAGAAAGCGACCAGGTTGTTAATTGAGTGCCGATTATTGCAAGCAGACCTCTATTTTGACTCAAAAGGTTGGTTTTTGCTCAGTATCATATTCAACTGTGTTTTCAAATTCAAAAAATCATATCTCGAGAAATACGAATTTAAGCATATTGCCATGATTATATATTGTTGTTCATACACCACACATTATATAAAAAAAATTTCGAAAAAAAAAAATGTTGCAATATGAAAAAAATTGTGTTGAAAAAAAATTGCATTTTTTAAATAAAATTTTTCTTAAACGCTACATGACCAATAGTAGTTTGCTGTCATGGGTTCGATAGTTAAATCGATTACCTACAAATTATAAAAAAAATTATCAAAATCCATACATTTTTAAAGAAGTTGTGAGCATTCGAAGAAAAGTTGTTCATGAGAATATGAAAAATCCCCATTTGGGGCCTCGGGGGAAAAAATTTATTTCTCGGAAACTTCTAGGGAAAAAACAAAACATACGTGTAATTTAAAATAGATTCAAGAGTTATTCCTGAAAGGTTCATCAAAAAATAAAATTTCGTCAGAAATGGCTGGTCGATTTGAAATGGATCGAGCCATCTATAAATTATAAGTGAAAACGAAACGAATGAATATTGTATTTTTTAACTGGTATAATTTCATCCAGAATAAAATTAAAGAAAAAAAAACTTTTTTAAAAATGAGCTTTTATTATTGGTTTATAAAATTAACTAAAAAGTAAAAAATAAATTCACTGTAAAGGAATATAACACTTTATAAGTTCATTGTAACCTTTAAAGATAATTTGGCTTCTTCGTCTGCCACAAAAATTCCATATTGTACATAATTAAGATTTAATAATTTAGGTGTAAAGTTTTAATGTTAGAAATATATAATTATGTACAATATGGAATTATTTTGTGGCAGACGAAGAAGCCAAATTATCTTTAAAGGTTACAATGAACTTATAAAGTGTTATATTCCTGTACAGTGAATTTATTTTTTACTTTTTAGTTAATTTTATAAACCAATAATAAAAGCTTATTTTTAAAAGTTTTTTTTTCTTTAATTTTATTTTTTACTTTTTAGTTCGGTTTATCAACAAGAGGCAATAATGTCGCAGCGACATCAATCGGCTGCTAGCAGCAACAGAAACCATAGAATCTTTTACAATAAAGCCGCGTGGTTAATAAAGATACTTTCGGTTTATCAACAAGAGGCAATAATGTCGCAGCGACATCAATCGGCAGCTAGCAGCAACAGAAACCATAGAATCGTTTACAATAAAGCCGCGTGGTTAATAAAGTTACTTTTGGGATATTGGAATAAAGACTAAACTAAACGATAAATGGGATTTTTGAAATTAAACTAATTTTTTTATTTACTGTTAGCGAAGCCTGAACGATGATGAAAATTTGCAAAATCCCATCTTAACTGCAAGTTAGTACAATATCAAAAGCAAAATTTCCTGGAATGAAAACTTTCGAATATCTCTACTCGTGCGCCACCTATCGGAATTATTTTTTTGTTATTTTGCGTGGAGGCAGAAAACTAAACGATGATGAAAATTTCAAGATCCTACCTCAACGGAAAGTTCGTTGAAAAACGAATTAATCGACACTGAAAACAGACCTTCGTAATTCTCAAATAAAGCGACTCACGCGCGGGTCCAATTTTTTTTTAACATTTAGAAATTAATTAAGTAACACACACGTAAAATATCAGCCAAATCGGTCCATAATTACGATTTTGAGTTTTTATTACCGCTATCTTAGCCCCACCTAGCGGAATTTTTTTTACAAAAATATTTCTTTTCATGGTAGTAATACATGTTACGAATTTCAGATAAATCGGACCATAAATGCGAATTTTGAAAATATAGCGACCCACGCGCCACCTATCGTTTTTTGTTTTTTATAATATTGCATTGTCATCGGGGTTATACATGGGTGCAGAATTTCAGATCAATCGGACACCGGGAAGTGTATCAAATTTAGCTTGCAAGATTTGATTACAGACAGCCGTCAGGTGAAACTAAATAAAAGCTTATAATTAATTAGAACTGCGTTTCAATAATAATTAGCTGTTTCCTTTTTTCTTCAATTTAATAATTCAAAATCAGCAGAGCCAACTTTTTATGCATAATTGCTCAAAAGAGTGAAGGAATTAGCCGATTGTTGCATTCTTCAGCGCCATCTGCATATCAATAGACAATGCTCATAAGAGTAAAGGAATTCGCCGCGTGGTAAGTAAAGGTACTTTTGGAATACACCACGCGGCGAATTCCAATCTTCTTTCTATGGCAATAGGGAAAAACGACTAAACTTGGGTGATGATTGGATTTTTGCAAATAAAGCAATATTTTAGAATTTTTTTTTTTGCATAATGCATTGTCAGTAAAACCTGATCGATGGTGAAAATTTCAAAACCCCAGATCAACGGGGAGTTAGTTCAAAATCGAAAGCAAAATCTCTGTAAATTAAATTTTTCAAATATCTCTACCCATGCGGCACCTATCGGAATTATTTTTTTATTATAGTGCATTGGGGTATAAAACTAAGCGATGATGAAAATTTCAAGATCCTACCTCAACGGGAAGTTCGTTGAAAAACGAATTAATCGACACTGAAAACAGACCTTCGTAATTCTCAAATAAAGCGACTCACGCGGCACCTAGCGGGTCCAATTTTTTTTTAACATTTAGAAATTAATTAAGTAACACACACGTAAAATATCAGCCAAATCGGTGCATAATTACGATTTTGAGCTTTTTTATTACCGCTATCTCAGCCCCACCTAGCGAAATTTTTTTTTACAAAAATATTTCTTTTCATGGTAGTAATACATGTTACGAATTTCAGCTAAATCGGACCATAAATGCGAATTTTGAAAATATAGCGACCCACGCGCCACCTATCGAAATTTTTTTTAATAATATTCCATTGTCATCAGGGTTATACATGGGTGCAGAATTTCAAATCAATCGGACACCGGGAAGTGTATCAAATTTAGCTTGCAAGATTTGATAACAGACTAAATAAAACTAAATAAAAGCTTATAAAAAATCTAGTTGTATACTAGTATGGAATGGATAATTCCTGACCAAGGAATGAAACCGATTAAAATAACGTTCCGGTTTCGGCTTCGGTTTTGCAACGCGATTCGGTTTCGGTTCCGGTTTCGTTCTTCAAAATTTATTTCGGTTTCGTTCCGGTTTCGGTTTCCAAATAAAAACACGAACAGAAGAAAATGGTACTACTACAAAACTTAAGTATATACATAGCTGCAAAATAGGCCTGAATTTTAATAACATTTTTCCAAAATAATATCACTATACGACAAAATCCAAATTCTGGGTATTGGACCAAATCAACTTTTTTGAAGAGATAAGTAAAAAAATGGCATTCTTGTTTTTCGACGTTATCCTCCACAACTTAGTTACGGGCTTTCGAATGTCGAAGTTGGACCGTTCAAAGATTTGGTTTTCTAATTTTTTTGTTTGAAAAATTGAAAAATGTTAAATGTGGGCGTGGCCTTCTTGCTACTTGATTAGTGTACCTTTTTTATTTAAAAATGCATCTTTTTAATTTTTTAAACAAAACAATTACAAAACTAACCCCCTTATTCATAAAAAATATAAAAGGTTTATTGAGCTCTTATAATTCAAAATTTGTATGAAAATGTCATTTTAAAAAGCTTTATGAACCAATTTTATTTTTTATGAATATGGGGGTAAATCTTTAAAGGGTCCAACTTCGAATTTCGAAAACCCGTAACTAAGTTTTGGAAGGCCAACTTCGAAAAACGGGGAAAGCCATTTTTTACTTTTGTCTTAATCTCTTTTAAAAATCCGGCTGCTGTACATTGTAATAAATATTATTAACGCTAGTATGGATTAAATTTCTGCAAAGTAAATTCAAAAAAATGTACTCACTTTTTCTATTAGAAAAATATTAGAATGGACACTAAATATAATAAATCGTCAAAACATCTGAGACGGGCCACTTAAAACTTTCTTCTCGGATCTCGTAAATTTTTTTCCATGCCTTCATTCAGCTACAGATAAATTTCCTCTTTCGGAATTTAATACTGAGGTCAAAACGTGTCTTTTGTAACATTGCTCGACAATCCTCCATGAAAGCTATTCAGGGTACGCTTTGGTAAACGAAAATATATTCCCACAAAAAGAAATAGGACATAAACAAAATTCAAATCCGTTTGGAACCGGTTCCGGCTTTTTAAACGGTTTCGGTTTCGTTCTTTTTCAGATCAAAATAACGGTTACGGTTTCGGTTTCGGTTTTGAAAAATGAATCGGGTTTAATCGGTTACGGTTTCGGTTTCAGTCCTTGTTCCTGACTAGTATGGGTTCCGCCAGAAAGTTATAGTTGTATACTAGTATGGAATGGGTATTTCCTGACTAGTATGAGTTCTTCTAGAAAATTATAGTTGTATGCTAGTATTTTTCTGACTAGTTTTTTCTCTTTTAAAATTAGTGTAATAGAGCGAGATACCAGATTTATAATTTATGAAACCATTACTCCTGGATAGTCCTCCCCGAATCTAGAACGAATGTGGGTGTATTTAAACCATGAGAAGCTTCTCAGCAAAAAATCATTTGCTTAGCAAGTGCAGTTCGGAGTCGGCAAAAAACTCTAGGTCCCGCCAACTTGTAGGAAAAAACACAAAAGCAACACACCACAAGTTGGAAAGAGAAGCTCGCCAAAAGTCGCGTTAGAGGTTATATCGCCGCCATTAGTTTTTTTTTATATGCGTATTATACAGAAATTGAATTATGCAAATGACTTATGTAAGCCTCTATATGCATATCGTCGATGCCTATACAAAACCATCTGAAAGCAATCAAATTTTACAGGAGACCTAAAAAACTAATTTCCTTTTAATGCTACATATAAGCCCCTTAATGCACAAGTGGTATAAGTCCACCTTTTCTCGAACTGAGATATTCAAGGTTTTGTGTTGTGAACAAATAGGGGGTACCCTTGATTTCACAAGTTAGTTCTGCTATTTATTCGGTTTCTATGGGTGCTAGGAGTTACCCCGTTAGCGTGTTATATAGAACACATTTTCCTCTACATAGCGCCATACCTAACTAAAAAAAACGAAAACTCGACTTATACCACTTGTGCTTTAAACGGCTCATATATAGGAAAAACTGGCAACTGAATTTTAGTTTCTGTTTTTAGAAGAAGATTTTTACCTGAATAGCCTACAATTGAACTATAGTTTCAAGTAGTTAGTCAGTAAACATATTGTTTGTTGATTTATGAATAAATATAAATAAATAATTTATTTTGCCTTTAGACGGTTTTGCAATTGTATTCGCTTTCAAGTTTGTTTTTTTTTTTACCAAGCGACGGGTGCATTTGCAACATTACATTAGCTAGGCAGTTTTCCGTTTTTTGGATATTTTTTTTTGGAATGGGAAATTCTAGAGTATTAAAAAAGGTCCTGGATACTGCTTCCATTAATGTGGCCATGACAAAGTTATTCAAAACCAAAAATTTACCAGTTTCTTAAACAGATAAAGTTTCCTAAAAAGTTTAGTAGTTTAAAAAGAATTTAATTTTATTAAATTATTTTTGCATAGTTATTAAAATATTTAATTTAACGATCTACATGTATCTAGCCATTAGAAAGATATTCTTTGCCAGAAAAATGCATGCACACACGCAACTACAAACGATATATGCCAATCAAAAAAACAATTTTTTTGGCCCACCCCACTGTCTACTCATGGCGCCAATAGACTTATAACATTACGATGTGAATGAGCTTATAACTAGTGGGTATCTTATGAGTTGTGACTTAGTGGAGTTCTGAAATTCCGCATTTAATCTGCATAATCAAAACAATATTTTGTAATTGTCATTTCGTCACGCTCAAAATCAGGGACCTAGACTTTTATTATTTTAAATAAAAGTCCAAAGAAAACTTTTCTTTAAAGAGCTTTATTATATTTCGGGCACAAATAATCGGTCAACCCTAGCCAACAATAAAAGATATCTTTGTCGTTAAAGGATCGAATAAAAGTCCTTTTCAATAACTACCGCTAATATAAATTACCAAAATGTAGTTATTTAAAGAACTTTTATTCTGTCCATAAAATATATCTTGCCAAAGACAACTTTTATACTATCGAACTTTTTCCAAAAAAAGTCAGAAAACGTTTTTGTGGCCAGGATTTGGACCTGGAAGTCTTGGGATGACAGGAAAGCTAATAGATTCTTCAGCGACACTATCTTAGCCCAGACTTTTATAACATAACAAACTTTTATTTTCCGTCTCTGCTTAAAATACATATGTACATATATTTACACAAAATCCCTGCAAAAATGGAGTGAGGGATATCAATACACCTAAACGATTTTTTTTTAATACAACGTGAGATAGAAATAATAAAATATATCGTTTTCAATCGCACACATTGCTGAGGCAGTGGATCAAGTTTGACCCATGCAAACATCAAGTTTGATGAAGGAAACAGATGAGTGCAGCTATATGAGCTATTGAAAGCAAAAAAACGTAAGTTGGAAGGAGATGGAGTCCCTAAAGCTTTTCACATTTGCCCTTAAAACCGTGATGGAGGATCGTGAGGAACGTTAACCTCAGGTTTGAACCTCAAATGATGAATCAAATGATGTTCACTGCCTTTGAAGGGATCCTACATTTTCAGTCAAAATTAACATAGCAGCCCCTAAATTTTCTATATGTAGGTACACAGTAAAAAGAAAAGTCTAACTTTAATACCATTTTTGTGTTTATATATAACATCGCCGAAAAGTATTAAATCAATACCATATTCGGTCTAATTAAGAGAGAGAGAGAGAGGAATTCAGTCGAAGATTCTCTCAGGCAAAAAAAAAAAATAATGTACACAGTTTTATTATATTGCCTTCACCAAGAGTCGAACTCACAATTTATTGAATGCTGAACGGAGATGTCTGCTATCAAGCCATCGAGTACTTATGTTTGCCAGCGTCAAAATGCAGCTTTGTTTTAAATTATAGCGACGAACCGCGTGCTCTGAAGAACAAACCACCGGACTTAACTTAATCCTAAAAAGTAATTAATTTAATACTTTTCCGGCATGGTTTTTAAACCAAAAGTACTTAAAACATTATAATGAGAGAGAGCGCTATAGAGAGAGCGCTTTAGTATTATTTTGGTATTATTTTAAAACTATTTGGAATTACAAATTTTTCAAAGTTTTAAGTTAATACTATTTAGTACTAGCTGACCCGGCAGACGTTTTCCTGCCACAACTTTATTTCTCTGCATGTTACTCTAACCCGATCCTTATATCTATTTTAATCCATATCCCTATCTCCTTCGTATAAGAGGAACCACGCCCCCTTTTTCGTTATCCCCAGTTTTTTGGAGGTGGTAGGCTCGATCTCATACAGCCTCTCACCAAATTTCAGTGGTCTAACATAAATAATTGCAGAGATACGCACAACGAAAATTTCCATTTGTATGGGAGGTGCCACGTCCCCTTTGTCGTTATCCCCAATTTTTATGAACGTGGTAGGGATCGATCTCGTACAACTCCTCACCAAATTTCAGTGGTCTAACCCGAATACTTCCAGAGATATGGACAATGAAAAATTCCATTTGTATGGGAGGTGCCACGCTCCCTTTTTCGTTACCCCCATTTTTTTGGAGGTGGTAGGGCTCGATATCATACAGCCTCTCACCAAATTTCCGTGGTCTAACATAAATACTTCCAGAGATATAGACTATGAAGTACTTCATTCTTATGGGATTTGCCAGGCCCCCTTTTTCGTTATCCCCAGTTTTTTTGGAGGTGGTAGGGATCGATCTCATACAACCCCTTACCAAATTTCAGTTGTCTAACATGAATACTTCCAGAGATATCGACTATGAAGTATTTTATTTGTATGGGGAGTGCCACGCCCCCCTTTTCGTTATCCCTAATTTTTTGGGAGGTGGTAGAGATCGATCTCGTACAACCCCTCACCAAATTTCAGTGGTCTATTAATTTCAATAGCGACTGGTATTAAAAGTAATATTTCATTTTTTACTGTGTATGTAGTTTTTATACCTTCCACGATCATAAAATGATTCGTCAAAAAGAATACGAAAATTATTGAAAATATTTCCGGTCAATTTATTATTAATTAAAATGTTTTTTTAAAATGTTTTTATTAGGTCGCTTTCGTCGTTCTTGTGCCCGGATTTTTGCATTCGATTTTGAACCAACTTCCTGTTGTGCTAGGGTCTTGAAATTTTCACCACAGTTCAGGTCGCGATGACAATGCAATATTATGAAAAAAAAAAAAAATCCGATAGTTGGCGCGTGGGTCGCTAAATTTTCAAAAATCGCATTTATGGTCCGATTTGGCTGAAATTCGGAACATGTATTACTACTATGAAAAGAAATATTTTCCTAAAAAAATTCCGCTAGGTGGAGCTGAGGTCGGGGTAATAACAGCTGAAAGTCCTAATTATAGACCGATTTAGCTGATATTTAGCGTGTGTATTACTTAATCAATTTCCAAATGTTCAAAAAAAAAAATGGACCCGCTAGGTGGCGCGTGAGTCGTTCTATTTAAGAAATGCGAAGGTCTGTTTTCGGTGTCGATTAATTCGTTTTTCAACGAACTTCCCGTTGAGGTAGAATCTTGAAATTTTCATCATCGTTTAGTTTTCTGCCCCCACGCAATATAACAAAAAAATAATTCCGATAGGTGGCGCACGGGTAGAGATATTTGAAAAGTTTCATTTCCAGAGATTTTGCTTTGGATTTTGTACTAACTTACCGTTGAGCTGGGGTTTTGAAATTTTCACCATCGTTCAGGTTTCGCTGACAATGCATTATACGAAAAAAAAAACAATCCAAAATATTGCTTTAATTGCAAAAGTCCCATTTATCGGTCTATCTTCCTTATTGCTATCTGAATATTTCGTACACATGCTATAATGCGCATGCTATAATGCGTTTTCAGCGCCATCTGCATATAAATAGCATCGAAATTTCAAATATTTGGATTTCACTTACATACATTTAGGCGCAGTCATGATGTATTTTATATTGCTTAAAAAAAGAGTAATTTTATTCATGTAACCATAGAAACACCGCGTAAAGCGTGTAAACGTAGAAAATTACCGAATGCGTAAATGAACTGTCAAAATTTTTATGGAACGAAGTTTATACAAATTCAAAATTAGATTACGCTTTTCGACATGCAGTTTGCTTTGAAAAACTAAATGCACACTAGACAGAAATAGAAGAAAATGCAAAAAAATGGGTCAAAAATTAAATTAATGGGAATTTCAAAATAAAAAGTATTCATATAAATGTATCTATAGCCTTCATCTAACTGAGCTGTTAAATGTATACATTTACGCTTTCGTTAATATCCAATTACAATCTTAGAAATTTTCACAGACTCACAACTAAAAAGTATAAAATAAAAAATAGAATAAAAAAATATTTTTAATTTAAAATGTTTATAAAATGAACTAAAACTGGAAAATAATTTCCCCTCTGTCTACATAGATTCTTCACCACGTAAAGCTTATCCGGAACATTTGGGAGTGGGAATTCCTATAGGTATTAAATAGTACTTGGAGTTTGAAATGTATAAAAACATTTAGCGCTTGCTATATCGTGAAAAGATGTTTTTTTTTTAAAAAGCTCATATCGGTAGTAAGATTGTTAGAAATTAATGCGAACCATCTTTAGATTTTCACGATACGCCAAATCCTGGAGAAGACCCATGATAAGAGAATCGACACTCACCATCTCTTTGTCGATTTTAAAGCCGCTTTTGACAGCGTAAAAAGGAGTTGCCTGTATGCCGCCATGTCTGAATTTGACTTCCCTGCAAAGCTTATACGGCTTTGCCAAATGACGTTGAGCAATACCAACAGCTCCGTTAGAATCGGGAAGGACCTCTCTGAGCCATTTGAAACAAAACGAGGCTTCAGACAGGGCGACTCCCTTTCGTGCGATTTCTTCAATCTGATGCTGGAGAAGATAATTCGAGCAGCAGAGCTAAACCGCAATGGTACAATCTTTTACAAGAGCCATGTCACTGTTGATAGTTACAAATTTGAAACTGTGAGAGACTTCGTCTATTTGGGAACCAGTATTAACACCGAAAATAATATCAGTCTAGAAATCCAGCGGAGAATCACTCTTGCCAACAAGTGCTACTTTGGACTGAGTAGGCAATTGAGAAGTAAAGTCCTCTCTCGAAGAACAAAGATCACGCTCTATAAGTCTCTCATCATACCTGTCCTGATGTATGGCTCAGATTCATGGACAATGTCAAGAGAAGATGAGATGGCCCTTGGAGTATTTGAGAGAAAAGTTCTCCGGAAGATTTATGGTCCTTCCCGTGATGCCAACGGCGAGTATCGAAGGAAATTGAACGATGAGCTGTACGAGCTCTACGCAGATCTGACCATAGTCCAGCGAATTAAAGCCCAAAGACTCCGCTGGCTGGGCCATGTTATGCGAATGGACAAAGAAGCTCCAGCACAGAAGGTTTTCCTATCGTCGCCTGAATTCGGCAGCAGAGGAAGGGGGAGGCCTCGACTGAGATGGAAACAACAGGTGGAGGATGACTTGAACTCCCTTGGGGTTTCCAATTGGCGTCGGTTATCGCTAAAAAGGAATGACTGGCGTGCTTTGATACGAAACGGCCAAAATCGCTTAGGCGATTAAGCGCCAATAAATGATGATGATGATTCTATTTTTTATTTTTATATTAACTAAAGGATTTTTGTTTGGAATTTTTTGACAATTATCGTTTCCCGGCTGCAATAGGGAAATCAAGGTTTTTATTTGCATGATACGACAATGTTCAAATCCTAAATGAAAATTATTTATTTAATGTGAAAATGATTAGGTTTTAATTTTTTTAATATATCTGCATGATAGTTGTACTTTTTTGTTCCATTATGGCTTAGTGTTCTTAACTTAAAAGGCACTTTTCTAATACTTATGTGAGTTACCCAGACTCTCAAGTTAAGAAATCATTGTTAGCAGTGTCTCGCCTCCATCTCAAGTAGGCACCGCATAAGAAATTGAGGAATTGAGCTGAAAAACAACGCTTATTCTCAAAGTAAGGAATGCTGAAACTCAGCTTGATTAAGGCTTTATCAAACGTTTGAGAAAATTTGTTCCTATGCTTATTCGGTATTTCGGATATGCATATGTTAGCAGGTACATATGTAGGTATATAAGTTATCAATTAACATGTCAGGTAGGGTGGCCCCTATTATATAGGCGAAAAATCAAATAAGGTTTACAGATCTAGGCACACCCTATATTTTTAGCTATCGCCAAAACAAATATTCTGGGAGAGTTTCAACCTAATATTCCAACGGCAATACAGTGCTGAAGGACATATAAAATTATGAAAAAAAAATTTAAAAACTCGCAATTTTGGTCATTTTTTGCAAGAAGTACAACTGCGTAAGAAGAAATAAATGTATTTATTTGATGGGGGAAAACACATTTAGACTGCCTTGTTGCAGGAAAATTGGATTGAATTAGATTGACCGGATTTTCCATAAGTGATATTTATGAAATATTTCAAACAGGTAGAACTTTGGGTTCAGTGCAAAAAGGCCGCGTTAATTGCCCGTGGGCGCTATTTATTTATTTATTTATTTATTTATTTAACAAAGTGGTTGTGACAGTAAGGCAGAGTCTTTTATAGCACATCAACAAACTTAAAATACAAATTATTTAAAATTAACACTAATTTCTATAATGAAATAAATTATAATAATAATCAACAAAGATAAACCTATAGTAACAATAATTTTTGTAAGAAGAGAGAAAATAAAGAAATAAAAATAGAAATAAGAAATGGAAATAGAGAAAGACGTAGCTCTGTAGATGGTTCGCATTAATTTCTAACAATCTTATTACCGATATGAGCTTTTCTAAAAAAAAACATCTTTTCACGATATAGCAAGCGCCAAATGTTTTTATACATTTCAAACTCCAAGTACTATTTAATACCTATAGGAATTCCCACTCACAAATGTTCCGGATAAGCTTTACGTGGTGAAGAATCTATGTAGACAGAGGGGAAATTATTTTCCAGTTTTTAGTTCATTTTAAAAACATTTTAAATTAAAAATATTTTTTTATTCTATTTTTTATTTTATACTTTTTAGTTGTGAGTCTGTGAAAATTTCTAAGATTGTAATTGGATATTAACGAAAGCGTAAATATATACCTTTAACAGCTCAGTTAGATGAACGCTATAGATACATTTATATGAATACTTTTTATTTTGAAGTTCCCATTAATTTAGTTTTTGACCAATTTTTTAGCATTTTCTTCTATTTCTGTCTAGTGTGCATTGACTGCTTTGAAATACTGCATGTCGAACAGCGTAATCTAATTGGGTAAATTTTCGAGGTGTTTACACACTAAACTCCTCGCGGAAGTTTACCGAATTTGTATAAACTTCGTTCCATAAAAATTTTGACAGTTCATTTACGCATTCGGTAATTTTCTACGTTTACACACTTTACGCGGTGTTTCTATGGTTACATGAATAAAATTACTCTTTTTTTAAGCAATATAAAATACATCATGACTGCGCCTAAATGTATGTAAATGAAATCCAAATATTTGAAATTTCGATGCTATTTATATGCAGATGGCGCTGAAAACGCATTATAGCATGCGCATTATAGCATGTGTACGAAATATTCAGATAGCAATAAGGAAGATAGACCGATAAATGGGACTTTTGCAATTAAAGCAATATTTTGGATTGTTTTTTTTTTTCGTTTAATGCATTGTCAGCGAAACCTGAACGATGTTGAAAATTTCAAAACCCCAGCTCAACGGGAAGTTAGTACAAAATCCAAAGCAAAATCTCTGGAAATGAAACTTTTCAAATATCTCTACCCGTGCGCCACCTATCGGAATTATTTTTTTGTTATATTGCGTGGGGGCAGAAAACTAAACGATGATGAAAATTTCAAGATTCTACCTCAACGGGAAGTTCGTTGAAAAACGAATTAATCGACACCGAAAACAGACCTTCGCATTTCTTAAATAGAACGACTCACGCGCCACCTAGTCCAATTTTTTGAACATTTGGAAATTGATTAAGTAATACACACGCTAAATATCAGCTAAATCGGTCCATAATTAGGATTTTCAGCTGTTATTACCCCGACCTCAGCTCCACCTAGCGGAATTTTTTTTTAGGAAAATATTTCTTTTCATAGTAGTAATCCATGTTCCGAATTTCAGCCAAATCGGACCATAAATGCGATTTTTGAAAATATAGCGACCCACGCGCCACCTATCGGAATTTTTTTTTTCATAATATTGCATTGTCATCGCGACCTGAACTGTGGTGAAAATTTCAAGACCCTAGCACAACAGGAAGTTGCTTCAAAATCGAATGCAAAAATCCGGGCACAAGAACGACGAAAGCGACCTAATAAAATCATTTTAAATAGCCTCGAAGAAGATAGATATACATGTCGGGGAATTATCAAATTGCGGTTCCGGAGGGACTTGGAGAATTTTAGTTTCTCAAAAAGATATTGGGGAGTTTTAAATTCAGTAAGTTTGTAGATATATATACAATTACGTGCCGCAAAGATACTCAAGAATAGTGCATCCAAGAACTTCACACTTCCATAAAGAAATGTGATCATACTTTGGTAACGCAAATACATAACGTGTAACGGTGTTAAAAGCAACTTCAATTTTTTGACGCGACACAGAGTCAAGGTGACTGTATACAAGTTCCGCGTACGTAAAGTGTGGAACTATCAACTGCACAGCAAGTTTTTTCCTCGTTTCTAGAGGAGTAAACGAGGCAGAGATTCTTAATCTTCGTAAAACATAATAAATAGTGCTTATAACTTTATTTACGTGGTCGACACAGCTTAACTTGGAGTTAATCATAAAACCAAGATTTTTAATTTTTTCAGTAAATGAAAGGATATTGTCACCCACGCATAACTTAGGAATATCTTCAACATGGACGACACTATGACAAATGGGTAACACATACGATTTTTTGGCGTTCAAGCAAAGGAGGTTTTCACTCGCCCATGTCGAGATAGCAGACAAGTCGCTGTTTACCTTAAAACAAAGATCTTCAACAAGTCCGACACGACTTGATAAATATAATTGGATGTCATCCGCGTAAGCATGCATATTAACATACTGACACCTAGAGAATACATCATTGATGAAAATGCTAAACAGGAGAGGGCCAAGTACAGAGCCTTGCGGCACACCAGAAAAAACAATACATGATCTAGATGCAGAGCCATTACATACAACTTTCTGAGTTCTATCCTCAAGATAGCTGGTCATAAGCTGAACTGAGGTATCTGAAAATCCGAAATAATATTTAAGCTTTTCACAAAGAAGACTATGACTTACTAAGTCAAAAGCCTTGGAAAAGTCCAGGAGACAAAGAAGAGTTACGTCTCCGTTGTCAAAGTTGATTCTTATGTCATCCAGTATTTTCAGCATAGCAGTAGAGCAGCTGTGCTTGGGACGGAACCCGGATTGTAATGGATTCAACAGTTTGTTTTCTTGAAGGTATGAAGAAATTTGAGCTGCCATCAAGGACTCACACACTTTGGCCAAAGCTGGAATAATACTTATTGGCCTATAATCACAAGGAGCTGTGGCTGCATTTATTTTAGCAACAGGAATAATTAAAGATTTTTTCCACTCTATAGGGAAACATGATATCGTAAAGCAGTGGTTGATTATATGTGTGTTGCTTTTGAGGTTTTCTTACAAGTTGGCGGGACCTACAGTTTTTCGCCGACTCCGAACGGCACTTGCAAAGCAAATGAATTTTTTCCCGAGACGCTTCTCATGGCAGAAATGCACCCGGAGAGTTTGCCTAACTACTGCCGAGGGACGACCCCGTTTAGAAAAATTCTTTTTCAAAATAATTTTTGATGTTACTTTTGCCGGGCATCGAACCGACACGACTTGGTGTAGAAGGCCGAACACTTAGCCGCTACACCACGGCGGTCGCCAAAAAAGTAATTATGGCTGAGTAAAATTTTGGGAAATTTTAAAAATCAAAAATAATTATTATGGTTGAGTAAAATTTATAAAAATTATAGATAATGATTATGGCTGAGGAAAATGATAATAGCGGCATATGCAGACGATTTAGCCATTGCATACAGGGGCAAATTCCCACAAACTCTGTGTGTGACTTGATGCAAGTAGCACTGCGAGAAGTTTCGTCATTGTCCTCTCGTTGCGGAATTAATATCAACCCGAGAAAACTGGAACTCGTTCTCTACACCAATCGGTACAAAATACCACCATTGGACCTACCAGAATTGAATGTTGTGAGCCTGAACTACGCTGATAAAGCCAAATTCTTGGGCACAGTTCTGGACAGGAAATTAAATTGGAAGGAGAGAGAATATTCTTCAGCGAAAGAGGAAGGCATGTATTGCACTTTACATGCAAAATAGCCATTGGAAAAAGTGGGGTCTCAGCCCCAAAATATGCAGATGGATCTACACTGCAATTATCCGACCTATCATGGAATGGGAGAGGATGGATCGCTGCCCCGCTACTAATGGCGGCATTTCGGGTTTTACTATACGGCAGAGATGTAGGAGGAGTTTATTCAAGGGACCTGGAACTTGAGCTCTCCTTAAGACTACCTGATCCTGCAGCGTCTTCCAGTCTAAAGTTTCAGCAATCTTGGATGTCGCGATTTGGATAAATAAACGCGCTATCGGCGAGGACATCGTTATTTTCAGCCACAGTCAGGCGGCCATCAAAGCTCTTGGCTCTTATTCGTTCAACTCTGAACTGACGCTCAGCTGTCGTCGATCTCTTCAAGAGATGGCCCAACAGAACCGCGTGAACCTCACATGGGTCCCGGGACACTGGGACATTTAGGGAAACTGTAAGGCAGGCGAACTTGACAGGCAGGGTACGACCAAGCATTTTCTTCGGGATAAAGAGCGCTTAGGTATGCCGTTTGCTACATGCAAGCTAATGCTGAAGGAGTACACTCCGTCAAGCCAACGAAAGGTGGCAACAATCGCCAGGGTGCCGGACATCCAAACAAGCCTGGTCAAAATGGGATCATAAAAGATCTAGAGACGCGCCCTAAGGAGGAGAGAAATCTCTATACTAATAGGTGTTCTAACTGGGCACTGCCTTATTGGTAAGCACGCAGAAAGGTTAGTTGTGCCCTACCGACTATGCTGTAGGAGCTTCAAAGATGATGAGGAAGAGGAAATGGTGAAGCACCTCATCTGCAACTGCCCGGCTTTAAGCGGCGCGAGAACGCGCTTTTTGGGAGTTCCCTTCCTGGATAGCCCCAGCCAAATCGTGGAACTGGACATAATGGACTTGATGGCCTTCATAAAGTCATCTAAGTGGAGGAGTAATGGTGTCGGTTTAGGAGTTTCAGTCCCAAGATTCTGCTATGTGGAAAATCCCAACAACCCAGGGATTTTCCATATGGCCGGGTCTCAAAAATCTATCTCTTGAGGGCATCAAACATTTTTTTCCATAGAACTAAAAATGTCGATTTTGGGATAAGTGCGCAGCATAGCTAAAAAAAAACAAAATTTTTTGTACACGGTTAAAAATTTGAACCTAAACTTTAAACTTTTTTGGACTACATATATGACCAAATCAAATTTGGTTTCAAATTCAATCTAGACCAGTTTTCTAGGAAATGGGCTAAATGAATCGAGTTTCAATTATAAACCAGAAATGTTTTAACAATTTTTTTAAGATAAAATAAATTTTTTGTCCGTTGGCGGGAATTCGTACCAAGACTTCCCGCGTTATTCCCCAAAAGTTTTAAAAATAAAATAAAATTAAAACAAGTAATGAAGTCTAAGTTCGTGTGAACCGAACTTTCAATACACAGCGGTAATTTTTAGAACGGGATAACAATCATTAGGCCCTAGGATGATTTGCCTAATTTCCGTTACCGAATTATTTCAATTTAAGTGATTTTCGATATCGAAAGTGGGCATGGTTGGAGGGCGATTTTATCCAATTTCATCAGATATACTCCCAACGATACTAGTATGCGTTGTGCCAAATTTCATCGTTCTATCTTAATCGGTTTAAAAGTTACGACCAGTCAAATTTTCAAAAAATCCACCATTAAAAGTGGGCGGTGCCACGCCCACTATAAAAAATTTATGGAGAAATCAAAAGAGGATGACCAGGGCGATGCACCTGCGCAATTATATCATTTTAGCCATTTCCGTTACCGAATAATGTCAATTTAGGTGATTTTCGAAGTTTTCGATATCGAAAGTGGGCATGGTTGGAGAGCGATTTTATCCAATTTCATCAGATACACTCCCATCGATACCAGTATGCATTGTGTCAAATTTAATCGTTCTATCTTAATCAGTTTAAAAGTTACGACCAGACAAATTTTCAAAAAATCCACCCTTAAAAGTGGGCGGTGCCACACCCACTTTTTTTGGAATAATCATAAGAGGATGGCCGGTGGGATTCACCGATGAAATTACATCATTTTAGCCATTTCAGTTACCGAGATATGTCAATTTGTGTGATTTTCGAAGTTTTCGATATCGAAAAAGGGGGCGTGGTTATGATCCGATTTCGCCCATTTTCAATAGCAACCTACCTTGGCCAAAGAGTAACCTGTATATAAAATTTCATGCAAATATCTCAATTTTTACTCAAGTTATCGTGTACACAGTCGGACGGACGGACAGACGGACGGACATGCCTGAATGAAATCCTCTTTTCAAACTAAGAACTTTCATATATGGAACTCTATATCTATCTCGATTATTTTGTGCCGTTACTAACTACCGTTAAAAAAAAAAAAAATAATATACCCTTGTACTAGTACTAGTACGCTGGGTATAAAAAAAAATATGGCACTTGGCAGGAGAAAACGCTCACGAGTCACAGCCGACTGTCCTACCGCTGAGCTATGACGTCCATGAAGTTTTTGTGGGCTAAATTCAATTACATTCAAACCAACCAAAAAAAAAATTTAGATTGCTTTTTTATTTTGAAATATTGTACAAAAATGTTTGAAAAATTGATTAAACATTATACGGGTTTAAAATTTAGGTTAATTTTTTTAGCCGTGTAGTTTTTTTTATAACATAAATTGAAAATTTTAAATTAAGCAGCGCTTTTTTAAGTGCATTTTTATATGTACGTATACGATTATAGTCAAACCATAAAAAAATGCTAAATGCTAAATGCTAAGAAAAGAAAAGCGACACTCGTGGGCTTTATTTCCTTTTATATGGGGAAAAAACGCCCACTTAAAAAAGAAATAACATCTGCGGGCAAAAAGGAAATAATAATGTATATTTTGGCTCCTGGTGATTCCCTGGCTAGTGGTTCTCAACCCTCCACCAAGGAGCCGGACGGACACATATTTATCTCCTACTGTCCATCTTTTGTTCCACACTCTGCACCCCCTTTTCCAATCCATCAAAAAATCTAAAACAATTACAGAGGTATATTGAGCCCCATTCTAAAAAATGGATGGGTGCCCGTGTTGAATTTTCGAAGTTAGTTCTTTTGGCCAACCCTAATGTCAGGGTTTTGGAAGATGAATTTCTATATACAGAGCTTGTGTTTATATTTCTATGACTCAATTTTTACCACGCTTTTATTAGGTTCACTTGTATGTTTGCTTGTTTGTATGTGACTCTCGATCGGTCTAAGCCTCAGTGGCCCAAAAACAGTAAAATGTCCCTACAATATGGGTATCAAACGAAAGGGGAAGGCCCCAGATTTCATTTGGACTTCGATATATTTCGATAAATTTATCGATAACTGAGTTATCGGTCAAAATATGATTCTCCAAAAACTTAAAAAATTCCCTACAATATGGGTATCAAACGAAAGGTGAACGCCCCAGGTTTCATTTGAACATCGACATATTTCGATAAATTTATCGATAACTGAGTTATCGGTCAAAATGTGGTTGCCCGAAAACCTTAAAATTTCCCTACAATATGGGTATCAAACGAAAGGTGAAGGCCCCAGGTCTCATTTGGACATCGACATAATTAGATAAATTTATCGATAACTGAGTTATCGGTCAAAATGTGGTTGCCCGAAAACCTTAAAATTTCCCTACAATATGGGTATCAAACGAAAGGTGAAGGCCCCAGGTTTCATTTGGACATCGACATATTTCGATAAATTTATCGATAACTGAGTTATCGGTCAAAATGTGGTTGCCCAAAAACCTTAAAATTTCCCCACAATATGGGTATCAAACGAAAGGTGAAGGCCCCAGGTCTCATTTGGACATCGACATAATTCGATAAATTTATCGATAACTGAGTTATCCGTCAAAATGTAGTTGCTCGAAAACCTAAAAATTTCCCTACAATATGGGTATCAAACGAAAGGTGAAGGCCCCAGGTTTCATTTGGACATCGATATATTTCGATAAATTTATCGATAACTGAGTTATCCGTCAAAATGTAGTTGCCCGAAAACCTAAAAATTTCCCTACAATATGGGTATCAAACGAAAGGTGAAGGCCCCAGGTTTCATTTGGACATCGATATATTTCGATAAATTTATCGATAACTGAGTTATCCGTCAAAATGTAGTTGCCCGAAAACCTAAAAAATTTCCCTACAATATGGGTATCAAACGAAAGGTGAATGCCCCAGTAGGTCGATTCCCTAACTATTTTATCGCCAAGTGTTAGCGTTAATTCTGTTTAACGCCATTTTTATCGCTTTTCCCCATTCTCTAAGTGTTAACTACACTAAAAGTGGATAAACTCGATCAGCTGTTTTCGCTAACACTTTTATTGTAGCTAGTTATCGCGAATTAATTTGATGGTGTTTAAAAGTGTTTAATAGAAAATAATAAATTAGAATTGAAATAAAAATGTCTTTTAAATATTGAAAATATGGAAGTGCGTTAAAGGCAAGTTAGAGAATCGCAGTTTCGTTAAGAACAAACGCCAACCCCTGGCGAAAACTTAAACGCTTGGCGAGTGGTTAAAAGTTAGGGAATCGGGCTACAGGTCTCATTTGGACTTCGATATATTTTGATAAATTTATCGATAACTGATTTTTCGGTCAAAATATGATTGCCCAAAAACCTAAAAAATACCCTACAATATGGGTATCAAACGAAAGGTGAAGGCCCCAGGTTTCACTTGGACATCGACATATTTCGATAAATTTATCGATAACTGAGTTATCGGTCAAAATGTGGTTGCCCGAAAACCTTAAAATTTCCCTACAATTTGGGTATCAAACGAAAGGTGAAGGCCCCACGTCTCATTTGGACATCGACAGATTTCGATAAATTTATCGATAACTGAGTTATCGGTCAAAATGTGGTTGCCCGAAAACCTTAAAATTTCCATACAATATAGGTATCAAACGAAAGGGGAAGGCCCCAGGTTTCATTTGAACTTCGATAAATTTCGATAAATTTATCGATACCTGAGTTATCGGTCGAAATATGATTGCCCAAAAACCTAAAAAATTCCCTACAGTATGGGTATCAAACGAAAGGTGAAGGCCCCACGTCTCATTTGGACATCGACATATTTCGATAAATTTATCGATAACTGAGTTATCGGTCAAAATGTGGTTGCCCGAAAACCTTAAAATTTCCCTACAATATGGGTATCAAACGAAAGGGGAACGCCGCAGGTTTCATTTGGACTTCGATAAATTTATCGATAACTGAGTTATCGGTCAAAATATGATTGCCTAAAAACCTAAAAAATTCCCTACAATATGGGTATCAAACGAAAGGTGAAGGCCCCACGTTTCATTTGGACATCGACATATTTCGATAAATTTATCGATAACTGAGTTATCGGTCAAAATGTGGTTGCCCGAAAACCTTAAAATTTCCCTACAATATGGGTATCAAACGAAAGGGGAACGCCGCAGGTTTCATTTGGATTTCAATATATTTCGATAACTGAGTTACTGTCAAAATGTGAGGCCAAATACCTTAAACTTTCCTAACAATATGGGTATCAAACGAAAGTGGAAGTCCAGAAGTTTCGTTTGGACTGCTGTATTTTTCGATATATGTATCGATAATTTCATAGGACATTTGACTAAAAAGTAAAAAAGAAATATAGTTTAGCTAAAACTCACGCTTTTAGAGAGCATTGAACTAAAAAGTTGAAAATAATCTCCCCAAATCTCTATTTGACAGCGCTTTACACGCTTCACTGTTTGTCTTGTTGTTGAGTTGTTTGTCTCATCCTGTATTTTTGACAGCTTTTGAAGCTTCTACTTGGCCATAGATGCTTTCAAAAAAAAGCAAAGTAAGCCTGGGTAAGCAAGGCAAGCAAATCAAGCCTGCATTGGGTCATCACCTTAATGCTAGTTTCTTTACTACGCTTTCATTAGCTTTACTTGTACATACATTCATATGTATGTTTGCTTGTTTGTATGTAACTCTACTTCAGTCTACCCGATAGTGGCATATGACTGTCACAAAATTGCCTACAATATGGGTATCAAACTAAAGTGGAGGCCCAGAGGTTTCGTTTGCCCTGCGGCATACTTCGATATATGTATCGATAATTTCATAGGACATTTGACTAAAAAGTAAAAAATAAATACAGTTTAAAAAGCGAAAACACACGTTTTTAAAGAATATTGCACTAGGTTAGGTTAGGTTCAAGTGGCTACCGTAGAGGCACACCTAGGCCAGTATTAAAAGGCCCGTTGTGATACCACCAACACTAGGAAAGTCAGTTCCGGGACCCTGCCATATGGAAAATCCCGGTATTAACGGAATTCTCCACATAGCAGAATCCCGGGACTGACGTTCCTATACCGACACCGTTACTCCTCCTCGAACCATTTAGATGACTTGATGAAGGCCATCAGGTCCTTTATGTCCAGCTCCGTGACCTGGCGTAGGCTAACCAGGAAGGGAACTCCCAAAAAGCGCATTCTCGCGCCACTTAAAGCCGGGCAGTTGCAGATGAGGTGCTCCACCGTTTCCTCCTCCTCATCATCCTTACAACTCCTACAGCATCGTCGGTAGGGCACACCAAGTCTTTCTGCGTGCCTACCAATGAGGCAGTGCCCAGTCAATACGCCTATTAATATGGAGATTTCTCTTCTCCTTAGGGCATAAATTTGTCTCGATCTTTTATGATCCCATTTCGGCCAGGTTTCTTTGGATATCCGGCATCCTGGAGATTGCAGCCATCTTTCGTTGGCTTGGCGGAGTGTGTACTCCTTCAGCATAAGCTTGCAAGTGGCAAACGGCATACCTAAGCGCTCTTTATCCCGAAGAACCTGCTTGGTCGTGCCCTGCCTCGCAAGTTCGTCTGCCCTACAATTTCCCTCAATGTCCCTATGCCCCGGGACCCATGTGAGGTTCACGCGATTCTGTTGGGCCATCTCCTGTAGAGATCGACGACAGCTGAGCGTCAGTTCAGAGTTGAACGAATAAGAGCCAAGGGATTTGATGGCCGCCTGGCTGTCGCTGAATATAAAAATGTCGTGTCCGATAGTGTGTTGGCCTATCCAAGCCGCGGCGTCCATGATTGCTGAAACTTCAGCCTGGAAGACACTGCAGTGATCAGGTAGTCTGAAGGAGAGCTCAAGGTTCAGATCCTTTGAATAAACCCCTCCTCCAACTCTGCCGTCTAACTTCGAGCCATCAGTATAAATGGAAGTGCCGCCATGAGTGGCAGGACTCCGATCCGTGCTCTCCCATTCTTCCCTGCTGGGAATGTTGATTTTAAAACAGCTATCTCCGACTGTTGTGGTCGCACAACGATCCGTGTTCAGCGGAAGAAAGCTATAGGATCCCAAAATACAGGCGTGTCCAGTAGTGCTTGCACCCCAGCCGGACGTTTCCCTTAGACGTAGAGCCGATGCTGCTGCTACCCGGTGCCCTTCCAGATCGAGTGGCAAAATGCCAAGAATGGCCTGGAGTGCTTCATTGGGCGTTGTTCTTAACGCACCGCTTATACAGATCATGCAAGATCTGTGTACTTTACCTAGCAGATTAAGGTTTGTTGCCTTGCTCAGCGCAGGCCACCATACCACAACTCCATAGAGCATGATTGGTCGAATGATTGCGGTGTAGATCCATTTGCATATTTTGGGGCTGAGCCCCCATTTCTTTCCAATGGCTCTTTTGCATGTGTAGAGTGCAATACACGCTTTCTTCTGGCGCTGAAGAACATTCTCCTTCCAGGTTAGTTTCCTATCCAGAATTGTGCCTAAGAACTTGGCTTTGTCAGCCAGGTTCAGCTGCACGTCATTCAGTTTTGGTAGTGTTAGCGGTGGTATCTTATAGCGGTTGGTGAAGAGAACCAGTTCTACTTTTCCCGGGTTGATGCTCAGTCCGCAGCGCGAGCACCATGAGGAAACCTCTCGCAGTGCTGCTTGCATCAAGTCGCACAGGGTTTGTGGGAATTTGCCCCTATATACTATAGCTAAGTCGTCTGCATATGCCACTACCTTCCCGCCCCCCCAGCTTGTGTCTCGCAGCATCGAGTTGACAGTGAGGTTCCATAGAAGCGGGGAGAGAACACCACCCTGAGGCGTTCCCCTTGTGACATAGCGTGATAAGTCAACCGAGCCCAGTGATGAAACTATTCGTCTACCCCTTAGCAGTTGATCAATAAGTCCAATAAGAGACCTGCTTATGCCCAGACTTGTTAAAGCGGTGTTTATAGCATCAGGGCTTATGTTGTTGAAGGCTCCTTCAATATCTAAAAAGGCCACAAGACAGTACTCCTTTTCATACAGCGATTTTTCAATAACAGAAACTAGGCTGTGAAGCGCAGTTTCTGTAGATTTCCCTTTGGTGTATGCATGCTGATAGCTACAGATCAGGTTGCTATCAATAGTAGAGGAGAGGTAGTCATTTATTATCCTCTCGAAGGTTTTGAGCACAAAGGATGAGAGACTGATCGGCCTGTAGTCCTTCGGCTCGTAATGAGACGCCTTCCCCGCCTTAGGAATAAACACTACCGTGGCACTTCTCCAGGAGCACGGAATGTAGCTAAGAGCCAGGCAGGCTGTATAGAGAAATACCAGCCATTTGGCTGATGTCTCCAGCGTGTTTATGAGTTGTGCGGGAATAATCCCGTCTGGCCCGGCAGCCTTGAACGGTTCGAAGCTCTTAACCGCCCACCTAACCTTTTCCTCCGTGATGGGTATGTATACAGCCAGGTTTGTTGTAGGTGCTACGGGTTCCTCATGCAAGTTCCCTGGGAAGTGTGTATTCAAGAGCAGCTCTAGGGTTTCCCTCTCCGTGCTGGTCCAGGATCCGTCAGGTTTGCGCAAATAGCTTGTGGCTGTTTGAGTTTTTGAGAGCACTCGTCTAAGTCTCGCTGTATCGTCGACATTTTCGACCCCAGTGCAGAAATTTCTCCACGATACTCTCTTCGCCTGCCTCAGAGCTTTTTTGTAGGCCCTGAGTTTAACTTTATATTCGAGCCATTGAGTCTCCGTGCCAAGGCTCTTGGCCTTATTAAATTGTGTCCTACATGATTTTCGGAGCGAGTCCAGGTCGTAGGACCACCAATGCGGCCTATGTTTACCGCGTGGTTTTGGCACTGGGCAAGCCTGCTCTAAGGCATTCGAGAGCGCCGTTGTAAAGGTCTTTACCAGATCCTCCAACTCCCCTACTGATGAGGGGACTTGTGGGGGCAGTGCTGGTAAGTCCCTAGATAGTATTTCATTGTGTAGCTGCCAGTTAGTGTTACGTGGGTTGCGTTTCATAACCGGCTGCTCAACAGAAAAGTCTAGAACTATTTCTACGTACCGGTGGTCGGAGAATGAGTGTTCATCGAGAACGCGCCATTTTCTGACCCACTCATAAGCACCTTCGCTGCAAATAGTGAGATCTATTACCTCCCTACGGGTTTTAGTAATAAACGTAGGTTCGTTACCCACGTTGCAAACTACCAGGTTAGTTGTTAACAAATAGTCAAACAACGACTCTCCTCTAGCATTGATATCGGAGCTTCCCCACTGGACGTGATGAGCATTGGCGTCAGTTCCGATAATAAGATGACCCATGGAAAAATTTGCCACCAGGTCTTTTACCTCCCTCTGTGGCGGAGGTTCTTCGGCGTCGTAGGGCATATAGACCGACGCAATCGTCAGACTGGTACTGTCGACTGTTAAACTGGCAGCTGTAACGTCACCATTGGTATAGTTGGGCAAGAGAAATGCATTCAGCTCAGACTTAACTAAAATACAGGCTCTAACCCGGCCCCCCTCGCTGGCTCGAATAAGCTTATAACTCTTAGTCCCCAAACCGCAAATCCTTGAGCTGTTGACCCAGGGTTCTTGGATGAGGACCACATCTACGTCGCCTTTAGAGAGACGACTGATTAAAGCGGCCGAGGCTGCTTTAGATTTGTGCAGGTTTATCTGAATCACCACCAACATGAGAGTGCTCAGACTTCCCTGCCACCGCCGTATCGTCGAGTTCCACCTCGTCTGGAGGCTTATCTTTCAACGACGATTTCTTCAGACCACGGTTTGGCGTGGCAGAGATCCTCCTAACTGTGGCAGTGTCAACTGTGGTGCGCTCAGGACTAGCTGCTATCACTGTGACGTTGAGGTCCTCCCCGTCCAGCAGGCTGTCTCCCATCTCCGAGCTGTTCACTGCTCCTTCGCCATTTGACGTGGCAGATACCATACTTTCCGAGTCGGACATCTCCGACTCCCCTTCCGGCACTGCGATGTCCGAGTCCTCCGGTGCAGCCGAAATAGCAGCGCGCTGTGCATCGCCGCGGTATACGTGGATCACGATCTGACCCATGCCGTAGTGCACTCGTCCATTGCACCGTTTAAGGGGCTCGAGTGCCTCCTTATTCAAGGTGAAGACCACTTGCCTATCAGGCCCTACCGCGTCCTCGACCAGATTTACACCCCAGTCCTGCGTCGGGAGAGACGGGTTCATGATCCTCAGCATCCTGAGAATTCTCTCAGGTTCAGCAGGGATAGCAGGAATCCACGCTCTTGCCCTTGGCCGAGCCGGGATGTCCTTCCAGTCGACAACCTCGATTCTTGCCCCTTGGTAGATCTCACCTAGTCTTGCAGCTGCTGCCTTGTACAGTGCAACAGCTTTTGCATCCTCGCAAGCGAATACCTTGATTCGGCCCTGGTGCCATCCCGCATCAGAACCCATCGGAGTGGCACCCGGAGACTCATCCATAATGTCGAGAAGGGCATTACCGATAGCGTTCCGGACGAACCGCCACTGATCCCTAGGGATGGCCCAGTTTTCATTACCTCGGTCAATGACGCCTATGAGGATCCTATCCCTAGTCACCTCAGCAAAGCTGAGTTTACCCATTACGGGGGCGTGTTGCTGCCGCTTCGGGTGAGGTTTTAAATCCACGTCCGATCTCTGGCGTTTGAAGGGATTTATATTAACCTTCTTTGGCGCGTAATCGCTTTGGAAGTTCGGTAAGATAGCTTCAGCCATCTCCACCGTCTTCCTAGCATTCGGCGATAGCGTCTCTTGTGAAATACCCTCGTATTTCTTCAGTATCCTCGCGGCCGCTCTTTTGTCCAAGTACTCAGAGCGACTGGGAGATGTCTTTTGGGGTAAATTTCGACCCGTAGTTGCCATCGCGGTCGTTCCCTTATTTGGATCTCTGGGGCCAGGTCGTGAGACCACTGCCACAGACGTTAAAGACTTGGTTTCGGTACCGGCACTTACTAGGGCTCTAGCATCAGCCGTTGTTGGCTTCACCGTGTTTGTACCGGTACTTACTTTGGGGATTGCCCCCTTATTATCCAGAGCTGATCGACTCGTAGTTGCCATCGCTGTCGACCTCTCGGCTGATGAAGAAATGGAGTTTGTCCTCCGACGTTGCGTTCTCGCTTGCTCCAGCATTTTCCTCCTCTGCTGGGCAGTATACATGGTTGTATCATTATTTTTAAGGTTTTTATTACTTTTTTTCATCTTGTTCGTACGACCCCTTGCCGGGCAAGGCCAGTTTAGGGTCAAAGGAAGAGTATGGGGAATGTGTCGTCCGCCGCGGCAGAGCCCCATGCCGCGGTAAGGCCATAGTTACTCTCCGAGGCGGCCCGGTATCAGAGAGGCTCCGTTCGATTACAGCCACGATTTGCCTCCCGGCTGCAAACGTCCAATGGGCACGTGGTCGCATAACACCCTGGATTGGGAGGGAAATATTGCACTAAAAAGGTAAAAATAATTTAAATAAAAAACGAAGATTATGGAACAAAGCGGACCACGCTTTTTCCACAATACTACTGTGTCGGGTTTTTAAAATTATTTTCAACTTTTTAGTTCAATGCTCTCTAAAAGCGTGAGTTTTATATTTTTTAAACTATATTTATTCAACATATTTTTACTTCATTTACTTTTTGCGCGTACTTAATACATCGTAATACTCGTAATTGCATGTTCTACCAAGTATCTAATACTAGATTGTATGTTAAATACATGTAAACAAATAAAATTTTATGGTGTTGGTTAGGGTCTTTGTGAAATAAGGTGGCAATATGCACTTACAATTGTGGGCAAACATATAAATGTGAATATCTGTTAGGAACTCTAAACATTTTATTGGTCACTCATTACTCGTTAAATGATTTTGGATGATGCCTAGGTACTGAACTAAGAAGCTTTGGTTGTCAAAAATCCAGTTTCATTCAACATCCTTTTTTGATTGCAACAAAAACTGTTATGTCCAGACTAACAGAAACACGAAATAAGAGTAAGGTCCTTTTCCAGAGTGACGGACTTCGGTCTGTAATAGTTAAAACTCTTAAATAGCCACACTAAACTCCAACTTACCAAATGTATCCGGCATGCGGTGCTAGGATAAGACCGAGCATTCATCACGAATTTATTCAATCATATATTTGGGTTTAAAAGAAAAGGGACACTCATACGCCATGTTGTACAATTTTACTCATTTAAGATTTCGTGCTATTTCACAGATTTATTACAAATGGGATATGATATTGAGTTGGAAATTATGTTTTCTAGGCGCTAGGCATACTTGACAGCTTCACGACAGCACATCGGCCGTTAGGGTGGGTGCAGCTGAACAACTCTTCTTTTGAAGATTTCAAGGTTTCTTCCAACACTCGATGACGCTCTTGTAGATACAAATTTATGTATCTATGTAATATATACACACTGTTATGCGACAACACATAGTTTGTGTCCTTTTTCCTGATTTTATCGTCGACTTTACTTTCTGCTTGTCTTTTATTAATTTTTTTTGCAACATTTCAATCGAATCGAAGTCTTCGTGACAACGCTCGCAGTTTACCGATTGTAGGTACTTAGTATGACTTGAAGCTTTTTCTTTTTTAAAATGAAATCAGTATGTGAATGCGTTATTCATACTATGTATATTGTACAATAGACTAGGCCAAATTATTTAAGTCTATCATTTTTAGTTTAGATTTTGCTAGCCCTAAGTATCTTTGGTATAAAGCCGACAAACCATTTCAATGGTAGTGAAAAAAATTGACTGCATATGTTTTCGTATAAAGTGGTCCTGGACTGAAATTTTCTCAGCCTAAGTAAGGTGAAAACCATGTCTCAATATTTAAAAAAAAAAGTTGGAACAGGTGGCAACCCAGTAAAACGCCCGAAGTGGAAACACCCAAGTATCTAGAAGGTCTTAGAATGAATCATGCTAACTATACACCAAATTTGACCCAAATCCCTTTAGCCGTCTCCGAGATACAAACACTAAACGTTTTCATTTCCTTTGCGTTAATTTTTATTTCCTTTGTGTATTTCCGTCCCCTTTTTTATTTCCTATTCAAGTTTCACTCTCCATCAACATTGCATTGCCGCCTTGGAATTAATAAAGACTAGTATGTAACCCCCGATAATCGGGTGTGTTTTTTTAGAAAAAAATTACTTTGACTACAAAAGCAATGCAGGGGTAAATAAGCAAACTTTAAACGCTAATTTCTCATGAACAAATTAACCTATTGGAATTGTTATAATTTTTTGCAAACATGCTCATGATAAGCTTTCATCTGATATACATTTCGTTTATATACGTATTGTAGTTTAGTCTAGCTAAGCGCCGTGTTTTAGAATAATAATATAGATTATTGAGGAAAATTGCCTCCAGAAACCGAATCCTTAAAAAAATTAATTTGTCCCAGTCTAATTCACATATGTATATGAGCCCCTTAATGCACCTTTTCTCGAAATGAGATATTCAAGGTTTTGTGTTGTCAACAAATAGGGGGTACCCTTGATTTCACAAGTTAGTTCTGCTATTTATTCGGTTTCTATGGGTGCTAGGAGTTACCCCGTTAGCGTGTTATATAGAACACATTTTCCTCTACATAGCGTCATACCTAACTAAAAAAATTAAAACTGGACTTATACCACTTGAGCCTCAAACGGCTCATATGTATGTAGGTACCTATTCACTTGTTTATTTATTTTCCTTTGTTTTTGACTTTGCCGAATTTTGCTCGATTTACTCAATTGTTTTCGTTCGCCATTTTTTATTATTATTGTTCTTTTGATTTTTGCTATTCTTGGTTTTTTCTTTGTATTTTTTGTGTGCGCAGCCAATAAACGCAAGCGAAGGCAGCGCTATCCCCAGCACAGTCAACGTCAACTGCGAAACTAACAGCGAAGCTCGCTGAGCGAACGCACATACCTACATACTTATGGATGTTCTTGTGCTACATTAATATGTGTCGCTTTGTGTTGCACTTCCTTCAGTCGCTGCTCCGTTAAAGTTTACGTTATTTATACATGTTGTTGTTGTTGTCTGCTCTTCTACAAGCTCTTGTGTGCGATTTGTTCTATTGTTTTGCCTGATCTGCTTGTGTTTCTGTTGTGTCCAAGTGCGTTTGTTTGTTGTATTGCTTGCTACTACAGTTAGTTCGCTCTACTTGTAGTATTTCTTAAGTTATGCGCCGCACAGTAGCAAATTTTCTGAATTTGTACCGAATCTTTTGATTATTTTCTTCCCTAAAGTAGAGTCATAAGACTGTTATTTGAAACTCAGCTCTAATAACTATCTAGTCTGTACAATGGCAAAGAGAATACATATATCAATAAGAGCCGTCACTCGTTATGAATGCAAGGAAAAAGATGGATGCCGTTTTCTTTCAGGGTTTCGGTAATTTTGTTTTCCTCATTTTTGTGAACTTGACAGCTGCTAAATTTTTGTTTCGACTCTTGTGTTATTTCAGTTCTCGTCTATTTTTTACACAATTTGTCTAATCAAATGAGTAATAGTACGAGAGCCCCCATAGACATGGTGTTGTTGATTAATAACAAGCTAAGATTTTCTGAGCAACTTCCTTTTGCCGAGACGCCCAACTTTTTTATCTTCGAAAATTCTGGAATGTGCGACCCTTGGGAGGTAGGGGGCGTGGAACATGTCAATTTGGTGCATACAAATTTTTTATGAATAACCGTTTTATTTTTATTTCACTAACTGCCACTGTCGTAACCAACTCACGAATATATGTGGCCTACAAATTGTATGCGACATAAAGTAGGACCGAAAACCCAAATATGTCAAAATGACGTCATCAAAATATTTATTAACATCAAGCTAATTTTTTCACAGTTCGTTGTCAGTGATGAGCACAATTCAATATCATTATTGGCCGACAAATATTGTGCGACATGTAGCCAGACCTCCGCTCCAAAGTGGTAAATTTGGGGTCAACATTTTTTTTAATAATAACTGTAGGCCAAGACCGGCGAATGATAGCTAAGTGTATCCAGATTATACATGTAATATTGGCCTACAAAAATTGTGCGGCATGTCTCCAGACCGACAAGAAATGTCACAATGTATAGATATTAAAAAATGTAATAGGAGAGATCATTGTAGATTGCAGATATACAATAATAACTGATATGAGGGATCATAACTAAGCCAGTAGAATCTCAATCTACAGTTTCTGCAGTAAATTTTCAGTCTGTCTGTCTGTATATAAGAGTAGGTCGATTTTTTGTATAAAATCGTCATTACGGAAAATGTTTTACTGATCATTTAACATACTTTGCTAAAGGCACTCCATGTCTTATATCGGCTTTGACCCCATGGATTTTATGGCCAAGTTTCATAGTTTACTCTTTGCTGGACATGCCTTAGGTCAAGCATGCAAAAGCTGCAGATGGTCAAAATCTCAAATTTTGGGTAAAATCCCCTTTTTCATAAACTAAAGTTTAAGGGGCATTTTTTGAGTTAATTCATATTGTTGTTGTCAATAAACTCGAATTTATGGCTCAACGTTCAAGTTATTAGCCGGGGTGATAATAGGTACTGCAGTAAGGAATGTGGTTAATTTCTCTACTGGCTTCGAGGATATCTCCGAAAAGAAGAAGATTGGGTATATGCGTTGTATGTATGTATGTTAAAGTGGCTGCCTCCGCAGTCCACGCGGAGGCTCACGTGGGCCTTAGTTTGGTCCGTTGTGATACCACGAAAGGAGCCCTAATTTCCTTTTCTGTAGATCGACCTGACCCAGCAGAAAGGTCGCATCCCCCAAAAAGTTTTGTAAGAAACCTTCTGACATACGACCTCTCCGCTGGGACGGGTCGAGGCAGGAGGCCCCAAAAACACATAAAAACCTTGAAGGGATCCGTCCGCCCGTCAGCCCCATACAAAGTGCAACGTATACGTTGCAACTCTATATGGTGATGACAGACAGACGGATCCCCCAAGGTTCGATGTGTTTAGGGCCGGAGTTCATACACACATGAAGCTAAACCAGCGCGTTTGTCTGATGTAGCGCAGAATATCATCTATATTTGCAGATTCTAGCTCCGCGAGGCATCCAAAGGAGTGTTTGCGGAGACATCGGTACCTGGTTTTCGACAGAGCGGGACAGTGGCATAGATAGTGTTCTACACTTTCTATCTCCTCCTCGTCCCTGCAGCTGCGGCAGAAGTCATTTGTATAGAGGCCCATGAGAGCGCCATGGGTTCCCATAAGACAGTGTCCTGTAAGAAGGCCCACTAGTGGGCTAATGAATAGGCGATTCAGATGAATTACCGATTGCGACCTTTTTTCATTAAGTTTGGGCCAAATTTGCCTGGACGTTCTGCAAGTCGGTTCCATGGCCCATCTTGCGTCGGCTTGTTCTATGAACCGGGAACGCAGCCAGTGCTTGCATGTATTTAGAGGGGGGCTCACCCAGCTGCCGGAGGTGATTGTATGTAGACAGGTGCCCTTCCTTGCTAGCTCATCGGCAGCGCAGTTGCCCGATACAAAACTATAGCCTGGGACCCATATTATACTCAGGCTGCACTTATCGGATAGCTTATTTAGAGCTTCCCTGCACTTAATCGCCACTAGTGACGACGTCTTACTACTTTGCAGGGATTTTATGGCAGCTTGGCTGTCGGAAAAAATGGAGATAGAGTTAGTCACTGGCAGGTTAGTCAGATAGCGAGCAGCTTCCCAGATAGCTATAAGCTCAGCCTGAAAGACACTGCAGTGGTCTGGAAGGCGTAAGCTCATATTAATGTCGAGCTTACTTGAGAAGATTCCACTGCCGACTTTGTTGTCTAGTTTAGAGCCGTCCGTGAAAACGGAGATTTCTTGACTTCCCGGTTCCACGCAATTTTTTCACTCGCTTCTCTCTGGGATCCACGTTTCGAACTTGTTATCCCAGCAAGGCCCTCGTATTGCGTAGTCCAGCTTTAAGTAAGAGTTGGGGAGTTGCTTCAGGATTTGGGTATGCCCAAACCTGCAGCCCCTCCAGGGTTCTAGTGCGTTGAGCCTAGCTGCGTTGCAACTGGCAGTAAATTTCCCATACAGGTCAGTGGGAAGAAGAAAAAGTATGGTTTCAAGAGCCTTGGTGGGAGTGGAGGGGAGGGCACCGCTAATAAGCATTGCTGCCATCCGTTGAACCTTTGTGGCTTTAGTTTTGTTAGATTCGATCTCGAGAGCCGGCCACCATATGGTGACGGCGTAGAAAAGTATAGGTTGCACCACTGCCGTATATATATGGGTATATGCGTTAAGTAGTTCCCCCGTTATACCTACGAAACCAAAAAGTTTCAGTTATTTCCCCAAGTACTTACTTGCACAGTAAAAAATGAAAGACTACTTTTTTTTTAATTTAATACTTAATAGTATTATTTTAAGTCCCTGAACAAGTTTGGAAATTAAATTTGGACTAATGGTTTTAAAAAAATACCAAAAAAAATACCAAAATAATACTAAATCGCTCTCTCTCTCTCAATTTTGGCAATTAAATTAGTCCAAATGGTCTTAAAATAATACCAAAATAATACCCTTTCTCTCTATTAAACGGACAATGGTATTAATTTAATACTTTTCGGCGTTGTTATATATAAACACCAAATTGGTATTAAATTTAGACTTTTCTTTTTACTGTGTGGTTTTGTTGTGTCACGGGAGAAAATAAAAAAAATCTTAGTTCTTGATCTAATAGTTTAGAATTTATTTGTAAAAAGACAGTTCTTTTATTTATTATCTACAAAAAATCAAAATTTCTGTTGAAGAAAATAATGAAAACAATAACTCTCATGTTATTTCGCTTACACCTATACATACATATTGGTGTCCCGCCGAATATTAAATTTTGGCGGCCGAAACCAGAGCAGAAAATATCACCCGAATAGGCCGAATACCAAGGGTAAGCAAAACCTTCCGTAGGACAATCATAAATAGAACAAACATTCAAAATAACATAATAGTTTGTTTTTTCTCTTTGTTTACTCTCCCTTTTCACTATACATGTTATTGATAATTCTTTCTGTGTATTGTTAAAACTAAAACTAAACTTTTTTTTACAATTTCGGCATTCCGTGAATAGTCCCCGGATTTTAGAATTAGTTATTCTCCAGCAGTGCAAGGATAGAAGAAATTGTTTGACAAAGTATTTAATCTTAAAGTATTTTTTAATTGCATTTTTAGTAAATACACAAAGCCAAAAATGCCTAATAAAATTAATAAGATTGTCTTCATTCTTATTAAAAAAAAACTATACATTTAGTACAAAGCTGTAATTAGACGCTGGCAAGCATTAATACACGATTTCCGGATGGTGAGCAGCTGGGTTTAGCATTCCAAAAATCGTAAGTTCGATTCTCTCTCTTTTTTCCTTATTTGAAATGTTAAAAAGAAAATCTTCTCAATTATATGTGATTTCCCTTTGAAAACATTAATAACTATACAGATATCAGTAATTAGACGGTGTTAAGCAAAATTAAGCGATGGCCTGATGGTAAACTTTTGGGTTTATCATTCCGAAAATCGTAAGTTCGATTCTCGGTGAAGGCATCATTTTAGTTTTCATTTGAAATATTAAAATGAAAATCTTCTTAATAATATGCGATTCCCCTTTGAAAACATTAAAATGATTTTCTCTACAATAGTGTGAAGCACATCTTCTTGCAAAAAAAAAAAAAAACTATACAGATATCTTATCATTTTTGTTCAATTTTATTAGGTACCTTTGGCTCTGTGTAGGTACCCGAAATATGCGGGATTGTAATAAAGAAATGCCGAGATTTTCGGAACTTTAAAAGTACGGGATCCTGGCATTGGTATCCCTAGTATTTACCGTTCTTAAACTAACCTTGGGTAGAATTGTCTTGTGTGAATGAAAACAATAATATGCGAATAATCGTATATTCGTCTGGTGCCAAGTTTCAGGTGCAATTGGAACGGATGTTTGGTTTCGCTGGTATCATCCACATAATGGCGAAACCTGATTGCCTGAGAATATAAAATGATGTAAATCTGACATTGTTTACCACGCAAATCAATCCTTTCCTTACCCCAACAATTGGAGTTTTTATTTTGAAGAGACTTTGTGAAGTATAAGTGGAATGTATCACTTTTCTTGTGCCGTGGAGTACCCAAAATTACTTTAAGCAGAAAATAAAAGGGTTTATTCATGATAATTTTATATCATATACTTATATTTATGTGTATACAAATGCACTGAGATATATGTTTCCATATCAAATTAGCAAATTAGCAAAAATATCGATTTTATTCACATGTCGCAATTTTTTTGTAGGCCAGTGTAACAGCCGTTTCTTATTCGTTATTCCTTAAGATACAAACTTTAAATCAGGTTGTTATTAATAAAAAAAAAATGTTGACACCAAATTGACCACTTTGGGGCGGAGGTCTGGCTACATGTCGCACAATTTTTGTAGGCCAATTATGCTATTGAAATTTAACGATGAGCTGTACGAGCTCTACGCAGATCTGACCATAGTCCAGCGAATTAAAGCCCAAAGACTCCGCTGGCTGGGCCATGTTATGCGAATGGACAAAGAAGCTCCAGCACAGAAGGTTTTCCTATCGTCGCCTGAATTCGGCAGCAGAGGAAGGGGGAGGCCTCGACTGAGATGGAAACAACAGGTGGAGGATGACTTGAACTCCCTTGGGGTTTCCAATTGGCGTCAGTTATCGCTAAAAAGGAATGACTGGCGTGCTTTGATATGCAACGGCCAAAATCGCTTAGGCGGTTAAGGGCCAATAAATGATGATGATGATTATGCTATTGAATTGTGCTCATCACTGCAACGGACTGTGAAAAAATTAGCTTGATGTTAATAAATATTATGATGACGTCATTTTGACATATTTGGGCTGTCGGTCCCACTTTATGTCGCACACAATTTGTAGGCCACATATATTCGTGAGTTGGTTACGACAGTGGCAGTTAGTGAAATAAAAATAAAACGGTTATTCATAAACATTTTGTATGCACCAAATTGACATGTTCCACGCCCCCTACTTCCCAAAGGTCGCACATTCCAGAATTTTCGAAGATAAAAAAGTTGGGCGTCTCGGCGAAAGGAAGTCGCTCAGAGAAACTTAGCTTGTTATTAATCAACAACACCATGTCTATGGGGGCTCTCGTACTTTAACATATTTATATCGAAATTACCGAAACCCTGAAAGAAAACGGCATACATCTTGTTCGTTGCTTTCATAACGAGTGGTGGTTTTGTTGATATATTCTCTTTGACAATGGTCCAATAATATAGGTTGATGCATCAGCAAGGCGCATTTAAACTTTTTTATTAAAAAACATGTCAAACTCAAGACGAATTCTCAATTAGATTTTCCTTTTAAACATTAACAACTATACACATATCAGTAATTAGATGCTAGAAATCAAAAGTGAGCGATGGCCTGATGGTTAACAGCTGGGTTTATCATTCCGAAAATTGTAAGTTCGATTCTCGGTGAGGACGATATCATTTTATTTTTCATTTAAAATATTAAAAAGAAAATCTTCTTAATAAAATTAAAAAGACTGTCTCTACAATAATAAGAAGCACATCTTCTTGAAGAAAATCTATAGAGATATCTTATGACTTTTGTTCTATTTTATTAGGCATTGTTGGCTCTGTGTAGATTTGACCAATTATTTTGACAGCATGCCTCCAAAATTTACAAAAACAAAATACATGGAAATTTGCCTTTGCATCAACCTATGGGACATTCCAGTCAAAAGAGGAAAAGTACAACATTTTTTAAATGCCATAAATTCCCATTGCTCTGACAGAACTTTAAACTAAAGGTATTTTTATTATCAGGAGTTAGAGTTAACTAGTTGCATAGCTAAATTTTTAGACAACTGCACCGATAAAGGTGAAAAAACTTGAAAACTGTATCAGAAAAATGTCCCATGCGTCACACCCTTTTAACCTTTGTAAAAAGTTCCTAAAAGCTAATATTAATCTTATTTTTAAGGAATATGGTACTTGTAGTATGTACTTTCGATCATATACAAATTGTAGTTTAAAGTTGAATTGTAAAACTAAAATTCGTTTTCGCACTCACTAAGATGCAACAAAGGGATTTTTCGGTGTCCCACCAGTCACACTTATTTTCTAAGTAGTTACAAAGCTATTTGTTGTTATTTCTAACTGAGAGAAATGCATTGAATGTTGTGACAATATCGCTATTGATAGCGACGAGTTTGATGCAATATTAATTTAGAATGAGCGAGTTATCAAATATTATTTGCTCCCAATAAAAAGTAAAATGACATGTCAACCATTTCGATATGATATACTATTTTTTATATTTATGGATAGAATACTAATATATTTGAACGGCATGTCCATATCTATGGTCGTGATATGAATTTCTATTGTCGGTATATCCATATCCATATTTACTGCATAGTAATAATGGTAGAGACAGCGTATTAATATATATGGACGAAATGTAAATTTTTCTGGGACGCATAATCATAATAGTTCAACAATTTTTACTATGGATTTTCTAACAATATTACAACTTGTTCGAGCGTTTTTTTTAATTTCAAAATTTTTTGAATTTCTTATGATTGAACATTTTTCTAAAAATTTTATAAAATGCCGTAGCCGAATGGTAGAATACTGGGCTAACGTGCCAGAGGAGCAGGGTTCGAATCTTACTGAAACCAGATGTTAACTTATATAAAATTTTGTTTTTTTAAACTATTTACAATTTATCAATAGTTTATATGGATACCATTTCAATAGTGATTTATCAAAAAAGCATTGATGAGAAATCCATATTCATTGATGGGACAGAATTATCAATTTTTATTTAATGTGATATCAATAATTATGGATGTTCCATCCATAGATTTCCCTCCGTGCCCCAATTATTTGCATGCATTTATTGTATTGGATATTTATCCATGTCGATAAATATATTTTATAGCAAATTTAAGTCCCGATGTCAGTTTTTTAATTCAAAGTTGACTAAGCTCTGGAGTCAAATGTCTCACGAGTCATGATGGAATGTCCCCTATATTATTGAACCATGACCAATAAAGCAGTGACGGAATTGAATACACCGTCATGATTTCCGGTTAAGGTGGAAAAACCTTAATCCAAGTATGTATGAACAATGCGGTCTTCCGTTTGAATTAAAGTTGAACGTTCTTAACTTGACTTTGGACGATTTTACTATAAAGTAATATAATATTCCATTCCCCACACAAAAAAAAAAGTATATTCCAAATTATGTTCAAAAGTTTCGGATTTATTTGATTTACTTGAAATTTTATGTTATTAAATTAATGTGCTTTAAATTGTGCGAATTTATAAAATTTACGACCTCTAAACTAATGACACTACTCAACAAATGTTGATCAACTATAACTACCAAGAATAAAATAGACCTTTTCTAAAGGAAAATTTTCTTCTGATTCCGAATATCACTGCAATTTTTCTGTGGTAGATCTAGTTTCCGAGATATCTGTGAGCATATGAAAGCTCCCATTTTTGCAAAACGCTGCTTCATATTAGTACGTCAAAAGTTTGTAGTTTTCATTTTTTCGATTCAAACTGTTGAATTGCACATTATACTAATTCCCATAAACATTTATTGCCTTCATCTCTATAATTAATTTCAGTAGTTTGGCCACTATGCCAAAAAAAAAATTCCAAAAATTTTGAAAAAAAAAGAAATTGCACTAGTTTACTTGCAGATTCGAGTTTTCAAGATATTATACTTCTTCAATTTTAATATTAAATAGCAACAGTTTAATTTCAATTCACTTTGTTTGCTTGGGTGATGCCGAAGAAAAACTTCAGCGAACGTCCGTTATGCAAAACGCGCTAGTTTAAGAATGGCAATTTTAAATCAAGCAAGCTATACTGGTCAAAATTGTTGAATGGTAAATTAAATATTCCACAGATGCCGAAATTTTATAAGTGCTGGCGCTACTGGGTGTTGGAGGCATATGCATACAAACATTCATAAATATTAACAGCAACAAATAGCTGGCAACATCTTGAAGTAGCGAAGAATGATCCACTGTATTGTGATGTCGTTCACAGCGTGTGATGCGTGCCCTAATCGTTTGTTTGTTGGCCATAATCGTCGCTGGCGTCAACGTCGTCACTGTCGTCGGGGTTACTCTGTCGATGGTGGTGTAGCTGCCGTAGTCGTCGTCATTGCCGTCGTCATCGTCGAGGAACAAAAATCAAAAAGACTTCGAACGCAAACAGATGCAACGTGCTACTCATAGCAACTGGTCGCACGTTTTCCCTTAGCGCGATTCCAACACTCGACATTCGTCACTCGACAAACTCAGTCAAACAAATATCGTCGTGGTATTGTTGTCGCTCGTACTGCCTTTTTGAAAAATCGGATTTGTTTCTTGCTTCTGTCTTGTAGTAAGCGCGCGCACAGTCACATTGCCGGCACTCGAATCGGAAGTAAATACATACAAACATACACATTTATTTGTAGATGTGTAACGTGTTTCCGTGGATATCCGTTATTTAGCGACATTTTGTTTTTTTTTTGTGCTGTCGATAAAAGGAGTTAATTTGCTACACAAAGTGAATAATAATTGTCTGCGATTTGTGAATTAGTTGAAGCTGTGAACTTACGGTGAAATTGCATTGTAAAATCGCATGAAACATTTGAAATGTAAATAGAACCTTCCGCGTGTGTGCGTGTGTGTTGTTTTTAAGTGCCCCGTCAGTGTCAAAGAATTTGTGTCACCTACTCACAACTGTAGCGTCTGACGTTTGGGCACTAAACAGAAATGCGTAAAAATAATACATTTCGCAACAAACAAGTGAAAACAATAACAAAGCGTTGATATTAGGTATGCATTTGTTGTTGATATTAGGTACGCATTTGTTGTCGTTAATTGATAGAAAAATGTCGATTGTATATGAGTGTGTTTGTGTGTGTGCCATGTTGACAAATATTTAATAGCCATTTTCATAATTTATTTTGGCCATATGCACATACCAGGCCCATATCTATGCTGGGTGGTCAGGTGCACTGCGGTGTCAGAGTCAACGCGCAACTTCCTCGTCATCTTAGGTAAAGTGATAATACGATTGTTATTGCTGGAGGCGGGTCAATGGGTTGTTGTGTTAATTATTCTTTGTTTGTGGTGTTATAAACAAAACCATCGCGCCAATTGTCACAGCTGTCGTTTACGTGTGGCAAGTGCTGCGTGTGTGACATCGTAATTGAGGTTAATTAGTTTAAGTTGCAGCAGCCACAGGTGGATATTGTTCGGTTTACTTGAGCTTACACACTTACATGTATATTTATTTACAAACATTCATACATACATACATTTGATGCACTTGCATCTACCCAATAAGCACAATCAATTGGGATAGAATACTACACGAATTCACTTTCTCTGATAATCTATACCTACTCTAATAAAGCTCTAGAAAAGTCGTGTCTGTACATTGAATATTCCTTTGAAAAAAAGGACTGGAGGTGAATTTGAGAATGTTACTGAGTTCATCTGAACGCTGTTTAGAATTATTGTCTGTCTGTTTGTCTCTTCTTGAGACTTTTACTGATGGACAGCTTGAAGCTTAGGAGGTAACCTAAACTTTGTTGTATCAAAAGCGCATGATAAACAAAAGAGATATGTATGCTAATTTTTAGTGAAGGCGAAGAAATTGTTTCAATAGATTTTGGTTCCGGATATTTCGCCCAGGATAAACACAACAGTGAAAGTCGGCATCCTGTATTGAGCCATAAGCTATGACTGTTATTACGCCCCGATACATATAAAATCGGCGCTATTTTGGGAAAATGGATCGGCGAGTCCGAATTCCCTTGAAAATCCCTTATGTTACTAACACTAGCGAAAGAACAACAACAAGATCATCGTAGCCATCTCTTACACTAGTTAGAAGTACATACACAATGCGACTGTTTAGTATAAATGAGGAGCTTCAAACTAAAACGCAATAAATTACCACCTAATTTTTTCCGAGATATTGACGAGACTCGACTTCCCCTCCTGAAATCTATGTTACAGCATATTTTAGCTGTAAAAAACTGGCAATTTAGCCATTCTGTATCGCCCTTAAAAAACGAGTTACGCAATAACTCCATACGATTTTTATATTTACTAAAGTGAAAACTAAACTATATATAGAATTTTTTTTTTGAAATTACCCATAAAAACGCTGAAACAATAGAGTTTACTTATTTTCGGCAGTAGATTATGAGGGTGGCCTCATTTTTTCTATATTAGGCCATTTTTGCAAAATATTGCGAATTTTTTGCATTATCATCACTTAGTTTAAATTAAAGTTTCTACACGAATGAAAGCATTTTTGGTAAACTGAATTTGACAAAAGTAGCATATTGTTTGTCGAATAAATTACTTACAATAAAATTATTTTGTGGTTTTTCCTATCCTAAGGCTACTGATAGGAAGTATGAAAAATTGCTTTAAAACTGGTATTTTGCTCTGGGACTAATCAGAAGTCGATATATCGTTATCAAAATGGCTCCACTAACCCCATTCTCTGACAAGCAACTTTCAAACCAAAACGCAATAAATATAAATTTTCCACCAAAACGAAATTTATCCAAACAACTTTCTGCTTCAACTTTGAATCTAGTTATCCCATAAATGTAATTTTTTGGGCATATGTTTGTTGTTATATAACTGGTATAATGTCATAAATGTTTTTTGAAAATATCTATCCTTTTCCCGGTAATCATATTTTCTCATTTATCTACGAACTTTTTATGTGTAACTTTTTGCGGTTTGGTTTGAAGCTCCTCAAATATTCTCGCAGGAAATACCACCTTGGTCAGGGGTTGGGTTCGAAACCGGCAAGTGAGCTGTGAAGTTGATTTTGTAGTACGCTGGATAGCGGTTAACCCAGAGTTGAGTGGAAATCCAACCTCCTTTATTCCATTGACTGCAAATAAATGAAATATGAAATAATAAGAACATATTCTCATATTTTCGCCGATATCTCGGAAACTAGATCTACCACTGGAACATGGAAGTGATATTCGTAATCAGGAGAAAATTTTACTTATGGAAAGGTCTATTTTATTCTTGGAAACTAAAGTTGATCAAAATTTTTTGAGTAGTGTAATTAGCAAAACAACCCCCCTCAACTGAACTATTGTACAAGGTTGCACGTTTCTTAAAAATTTACCAAGAAAAAGTGGCTCTAACAAAGCAAACATTAAAACCCTTTCTATATTATGTGGCAAACAAATAGTATAGGACACCTCCTAACGGACACCTCTAATAACTGGACACCTTCTTTGGGCGGACATTTTTTCATGCACCAACATTTAAGGGGATTTCCGTGTTTGTTGAAAATATTTTTTAAGGCGCATGTTTAGTTTGGTTTGCTCAGTTAAGTGTGTTCAGCGAAAATGTAAGTACATAAAACAATGTTAGGTTAGGTTAGGTTCAAGCGGCTGCCGCAGAGGCACACCTAGGCCACTTTTGAAAGGCCCGTTGTGATACCATCAACACAAGGAAAGTCAGTCCCGGGACTCGGCCATATGGAAAATCCCTGGGTTGTTGGGATTTTCCACATAGCAGAATCTTGGGACTGACACTCCTAAACCGACACCATTACTCCTCGAATCACTTAGATGACTTTATGAAGGCCATCAAGTCCTTTATGTCCAGTTCAGCGATCTGGCTTAGGCTCTCCAGGAAGGGAAATCCCAAAAAGCGCGTTCTCGCGCCGTTTAAAGCCGGGCAGTTGCAGATGATGTACTTCATCGTCGGTAGGGCACACCTAGCCTTTCTGCGTGCCCACCAATAAGGCAGTGCCCAGTTAGAACACCTATTAATATGGAGATTTCTGTCCTTCTTAGGGCCTGAATGCCTCTAGATCTTTTATGATCCCATTTGGGCCAGGTTTGTTTGGATTTCCGGCACCCTGGCGATTGTTGCCACCTTTCGTTGGCTGGACGGAGTGCGTACCCTTCAGCATTAGCTTGCATGTGGCAAACGGCATACCCAAGCGCTCTTTATCCCGAAGAACCTGCTTGGTCGTACCCTGCCTGGCAAGTTCGTCTGCCTTACAGTTTCCCTCAAAGTCCCTGTGTCCCGGGACCCATGTGAGGTTCACACGGTTCTGCTGGGCCATCTCTTGAAGAGATCGACGACAGCTGAGCGTCAGTTCAGAGTTGAACGAATAAGAGCCAAGACCTTTGATGGCCGCTGGCTGTCGCTGAAAATAACGATATCCACGCCGATAGCGGGTTTACTTATCCAAATCGCGGCATCGAAGTTTGCTGAGACTTCAGCCTGGAAGACGCTGCAGGGATCAGGTAGTCTGAAGGAGAAGTTCCAGATCTCTTGAGTAAACCCCTCCTCCAACTCTGCCGTCTAGCTTCGAGCCGTTAGTGTAAACAGAAATGCCGCCATTAGTAGCGGGGCAGCGATCCATCCTCTCCCATTCTTCCCTGCTGGGAATATTTGTTTTGAAACAGCTATCTCCTACTGTTGTGGCTGCACATCGATCTGTGCTCAGAGGGAGAAATCTGTAAGATCCCAGAATACTGGAGTGTCCAGTTGTGCTTGCGCCCTAGCCAGACGTTTCCCTTAGGCGCAGAGCCGCTGCCGCTGCTGCCTGGTACGTTTCCAGATCAAGTGGTAGAATGCCTAGAATGGCCTGACGAGCTTCGTTGGGCGTTGTTCTTAGCGCGCCGCTTATACAGATCTATGGGCATTACCTAACAGATTCCGGTTTGTGGCCTTGCTCAGCGCATGATAGGTCGGATAATTGCAGCGTAGATGCATCTGAATATTTTGGGGCTGAGACCCCACTTTTTGCCAATGGCTCTTTTGCATGTGTAAAGTGTAACACACGCCTTTCTCTGGCACTGAAGAATATTCTCCATCCAGTTTAATTTCTTGTCCAGAATTGTGCCCAAGAATTTGGCTTTATCAGCCAAGTTCAGGCTCACGCCATTAGGTTCTGGTAGGTTCAGCGGTGGTATTTTGTACGGGTTATGTAGAGAACGAGTTGCAGTTTTCTCGGGTTAATACTAAGTCCGCAACGAGAGGACAATGACGAGACTTCACGCAGTGCTACTTGCATCAAGTCACACACAGAGTTTGTGGGAATTTGCCCCTGTATGCAATGGCTAAATCGTCTGCATATGCCCCTATCTGACCGCCCCTCTGTTTCGAGGGAACTCGTCTAAGTCTCGCTGTGTCGTCGATCATTTCGACCCCAGTGCAGAAACCCCTCCACGAAGTTCTCTTTGCCTGTCTCAGGGCTCCTTTGTATTCGAGCTATTGAGGCTCCGTGTCGAGGTGTTTTGCCTTATTAAATTGCTTCCTGCAGGTTTTACGAAGCGAGTCCAGGTCGTAGGCCACCAATGTGGCCTATGTTTACCGCGTGGGTTTGGCACTGGACAAGCTTGTTCTAGGGCATTTGAGAGCGCCGTGCTGTATGCCGTTACCAGGTCCTCCAGCTCCTCAACCGATGAGGGGCTTGTGGGGGTAGTATTGGTGGGTCTCTGGCTAAAATTTCATTGTGTACACTGAAATAAAAAGGTTGAAAGTGCACATTGAAAGTAACATATCAAAAGCGACTATCATAATACTGTAAATATTACAGTATTTACTGTAAAATTGGCAGTAAAAACATGTGATTTTTGAAAGATATCAATTAATGGTATGAATCCACTTTCAAATTTACAGTAATTCATGTCAATAGTTTAGTATATTCGAAGAATGATAGGGGGTCACTTTCAAAATTGATATTACCCACTGTTGGACGAAAAATGACAGGGTTTTCTGTAAATTTGACGGCCGTTTCTTGTAGATTTTTTTTTAGTGACCACTATTTCTATATATCGGTGATCGGAGAATGAGTGTTCTTCAAGAACACGCCATTTTCTGACCCACTCATAAGCGCCTTCACTACAAATAGTGAGATCTATGACCTCCCTACGGGTTTTAGTGATGAAAGTAGGCTCGCTACCCACGTTGCAAACTACCAGGATGGTTGTTAATAGGTAGTCAAACAGAGGCTCGCCCCTGGCATTGATATCGGAGCTTTCCTGCTGTCTGAAGCTTCAGAGATATTTCGCTCAGGATGGGCTGCTACCACCGTGAAGTCGAGGCCTTCACCGTCCAGCAGGCTGTCTTCCATCTCCGAGTTGGCGGATAACATGCTTTCCGCGTCGGAGTCCTCGGTTTCCTTTTGCGGTACTTCGATTTCCGAGTCTCCCGGTGCAGCTGCCATGGCAGCGCGCTGTACCTACATCGCTACGGTATACGTGGATGACTATCTGGATTACACTGTAGTGCACTAGCCCATTACACCTTTTAAGGGGTTCGAGTGCCTCCTTATTCATGGCGAAGACCACTTGTCTATTAGGCCCTATCGGGTCCCCGACCAGCGTGACACTCCAGTAGCCAATCGTTTTTCCAGGTGCGCAGAGCGGCAGGGAGATGTCTCTTGGGAGTCCGGTCGCGGTTGCTCCACTTGCTGACAGCCCATTCACTGCTTCTCTTTCCTTTGAATCTCTGTGGCCAGGTCTTGAGACCATTGCCACAGGCGTTGAGAGACCGGTTGATTTTGAAGTGGAGGTTGTCCTCCGACGCTGTGCTTTCGTTTGATCCAGCATAGCTCTCCTCTGCAGAGGAGTGAACGTAGTTATTTGTTGTTTACAGTTTTGTTTCGTGTTTTTCATCTTGTTCGTACGACACATCGCCGGACAAGCCCAGCTTAGGGTCAAGGAGAGATTGAGGGGAAAGTGTTGTCCGCCGCGGCAGAGCCCCATACCGCGGTAAGGCCATAGTTACTCTCGGAGGCGGCCCGGGATCAGAGAGGCTCCGTTCGATTACAGCCACGATTTGCCTCCCGCTTGCAAACGCCCAATGGACACGTGGTCGCATAACACCCTGGATTGCGAGGGGGAAGATCTTAGTCGTCGCGCCAGAGAGGCTAGGCTTCTCTCGTGATGTAGTACCGGGCGGCGCTATGATCCCAAGGGCAGCGTATCCCTGTGGCTATCGACTTAAGCCCTCGTACCGTGGCAAGGTGTCCACCCTTCACGAGGGGTATGAATACAATGTAATAAACACTAATGTTGTGTGAGAAATCTAATGAATATATTTTATTTAAATGAGCAATTTGTAAGCATTTAATTAGTTAAAAATTCAAAACTTCACAAAATAGCTATCCACCCCCATAACCAGACTCCTCCCGTGGGAGGGAGGTTTCACGTAATAGATATATGGTATATGAAGAAATAAAAAGGAAAAACCACTTATCTAACCAAAAACGGATCAACTAGGTTTTGCTTTAAATGGATTTTTATTAAACAATAGGCAGTGAACCAACCCCAATTTCCGTTTTCTTTGGCATTTTAGTTCAATCACCATCTGCCCTGGTAGAAAGATCTGAAACGTGATGACACATTTTGTGGTTATTTAAACTCATAGCTGGGTATATATTGCTCGCTACCCCGCGTACTTACCCTGCAGCGAAACCAACTAGTTGAAAACTACTTTACAACTAGTTGGTGCACCGGGCCCAACTAGTCAGTGTTCTGTCTTTTTATACCTTTCATGAACATGAAATGGTATTATAACTTTGGTCCGATGTTTGTAAATATGAGAAGAAGAAGAGATAGATCCATCAATAAGTATACCGAAATGATCAGGATGACGAGATGAGTTGATTTAGCCATGTCCGTCTGTCCGTCTGTCCGTTTGAACGCAAACTAGTCCCTCAGTTTTTGAGATATTTGGCTGAAATTTGGCATGCGGCCACCATTTTCCAATATAGGAATCATTTGTCGGAACCAGCAAGATCGGACCAATATAACATATAGCTCCCATACAACCGATTATTCCGATAAACGGATTTTGGGCTATAACTCCTGTAATTAAACACGAAGGAACCTGAAATTTTATAAGTGTTGCTATATTTATATGTGAAATATCGATGCTGAAAATCAGAGAGATGGGATAAATATTTCACATAGCTCCCATACAATCGATTATTCCGATAAACGGATTTTGGGCTATAACTCCGGTAATTAAACACGTAGGAAAGTGAAATTTTGTAAGTATTGCTATTTTTATATGTGAAATATCGATGTTGAAACTCATAGAGATGGGATAAATATTTCACATAGCTCCCATACAATCGATTATTCCGATATACGGATTTTGGGCTATAACTCCTGTAATTAAACACGTAGGAACGTGAAATTTTGGACGTGTTGCTCTTTTTATATGTGAAATATCGATGTTGAAAATCATCGAGTTTGGATAAATATTTCACATATCCCCCTTACAATCGATTGTTCCGATAAACGGATTTTGGTAGATAACTCCTGTAATTATATCGGTAGGAACGTGAAATTTCGTAAATGTTGCTATTTTAGAATGTGGAATGTCGATGTTAAAAATCAATGAGATTGGACCAATATAACACATCGTCCCCATATAATCGATAGCTCCGATAATTTCGGTATGAGCTAAAGTTAAATTCACACAGGCTGTACTGGGGATCAAACAGTGAAAATCGTGACGCTTATTCATGAAAGGTATTTAGCCTTCGGCACAGCCGAAGAGAGCTTTCCTTACTTGTTTCCATATAAGCAACTGGTATTTTTTACGTGTTGATGTCCTACGAGATGTCAATTGTCAGATTTCGACCAGAATATACCAGTTATCCACTAGTCAGGAAATACCAGTTTCATACTAGTTGTAAAATACCAGTTCCATACTAGTTCAACCTGGACTAGTATAATTTCCATAAAATGAACTAGTCCACATACTAACCAAAAAGGACTAGTATAAAAAATTTAGTCCCATACTAGTCCAAAAAGCATTCAACCTGGACTAATATGATTTAAACCAGAATTTTGCTGGCTTACACTTTATTTTATCCCTCGACTTTATTTTGATGTTTATTCTTAAGAAAGCAGCGGCTATTTGTATTTACCCTATCACGAAAAAGCATCTATGAATTATAAGAGAAAACGAAACGAATGAATTTTGTATTTTTCAACTGGTATAATTTCATCCAGAAAAATCTAGTTGTATACTAGTATGAAATGGATATTTCCTGACTAGTATGAGTTCTACCAGAAAATTATAGTTGTATACTAGTATTTTTCTGACTAGTTTGAGGTTTCGCTGCAGGGTAGTCATCCTTAAAAGGTTTTACTAAATTCACATCCTACTATACATACATACTATGTACCCAAATGCGTGCAAACAAATCATATGAAATTCGTTGCAAGTAATTTTACTCGTATAATGTTTAAGTTCGTTAGGCCACTGACAAAATTCAGATCTATTTTTATGTTTTTGTTTTTAAGTTCTTTTCACTGTTTTATTGTTTTTGCATGGATTTTACGCTGCTAATAACAGTTTTGAGAAATATGCGTAAATCAAGTAGCAAATGCCCAATTGTTTTTGTTGTCGGGATATCAATGAAATTTAATTTAAAACAAGTAAGGAAGTCTAAGTTCGGGTACCCATATGATTTTCGAAATTTTCCATTTCGGAAGTGGGCGTGGTTAGGAAACGACTTCGTCCAATTACATCAGGTATACTCCCTATTATGCTAGTAAACCTTGTACCAAATTTCATCGTTATACTGTAATCAGTTTAAAAGTTATGACCAGTGAAATTTTCAAATATGCCTCCCTGAAAAGTGGGCGGTGCCACTCCTACTTTTAATAATTTATCAAATAATCATAATAGAATGACTAGGGGGCTCATCCTACCAACCTATATCATTTCAGCCATTACCGTTACCGAATTATGTCAATTTAGGTGATTTTAGAAATTTTCGATATCGAAGGTGGGCATGGTTGGAGCCGAATTTCATCAGGTATACTCCCAACGATACTAATTTGCTTTGTGCCATATGTGCCGTCGTTCTATCGTAATCGGTTTAAAAGTTACGACCAGTCAAATTTAAAAAAATGCCTCCCTTACAAAAGAGCGGTGCCACGCCCACTATAACAAATTTATGGAAAACTCATAAGTGAATGACTAGGGGGATTCGCCTATAAAAGTATAGCATTTTAGTAATTTCAGCTACCGAGATATGTCAATTTATGTGATATTCGAAATTTTTGATATTGAAAAAGGGGGCGTGGCTATCATCCGATTTCGCCCATTTTCAATAGCAACCTACCTTGGCCAGAAAGGCGTGTGCAACGCTTAATGATTGGGTGTAACCCGTCTAAATAAAAAAATTCATACCATTTCCGAATGCATTCTTCTTTCCTTAAAATGTTACTCATACGCCATGGCCACATTTACACAAAAATGCAACTGCCATGTTGCATCCGTGACCAACGCTCGGTAATATTAAGTGTCATCGCGTTTCTTTAACCTGGATACGGGGGTATCCTTTTGGCTTGTTTCCAATTTTCACTTTTTCAGTGTTTTGATGCAATCTGGTGGTTCAGACAACATTACACATGATGTATTCAATAGAAATTACTAAAACGTCAAATTTCCTAAAAAAAAAAGATCCGCAAAATAAAAATTTCGTACAAATCGGAAATACTTCCTACTCATTTGTTTATTTTTTCAAGATTGTAACGATAATAAGTTCCCAATTCTCAATTAGTGTCTCGAAGTTTCGTCTAGCAATCATATTCTAATTACAGTCCAAAACTATTACCTACATATGTCAAGCAGTCAAAAATGATGTTTCGAGAATTTCAAAATTAAAAACTTACATATCACTTTAAAACCAGTCGCTATTGAAATTAAGCCTTTTTGGAATTAAATTTGAGCTTTAATACTAAATAGTATTAATTTAAGACTCTGAAAAATTTTTAATTCCAATTAGTTTTAAAAGTACCTGGGTGACGAGCTTGCTCGGTGCTATCAATTTAATGCTAACTTTACTTACCAACCTTGTGAGGATGTGTTACACTGTCCTTTATATGTGGGTAAATTATTAAAATTTTGTAATTTTCATAGCCGTAATGGATTTTTTGCGGACAACCCTACTTGAAAATATTTTAGTTGGTATGTCAGCGAAAATACCTTTCATTTGATACCCATATTGGCATATCTAGCTCCATAAATAAAAAAAAAATTAAATAGGTGGAAACCCTGTAAACCACCCCAAGTGGCAACCCCAAAGTGTATAGTCTTAGAATCAATCAAACTATGAATGTGCCAAATTTCATCCCATTCGGTCAAGCGGTTCTCGAGATAGTACCGGACCTACAAATATACAAATAATGTAAAACCTACAGTACCTCCATATTTATAAGTACGCCTAAATCTATGCCCAAATTCCGTGTAGCATATGGAAAATATGACGCGGACTTATGTAAAAGATATGTAAATTTGCACGCTTAAAGCAAAAAATATAATATCGAAATAGTATCATACGCTGTCATATCATATGATGTCATATCATATGATGTCATATCATATGATGTCATATCATATGAAGTCATATCATATGATGTCATATCATATGACGTCATATCATATGACGTCATATCATATGATGTCATATCATATGATGTCATATCATATGATGTCATATCATATGATGTCATATCATATGATGCCATTTCGTATGATGTCTAATCACATGATGTCATAGCATATGATGTCATATCATATGATGTCTAGCTCCATAAATAAAAAAATTTAAATAGGTGGCAACCCTGTAAACCGCCCCAAGTGACAACCCCAAAGTGTATAGTCTTAGAATCAATCATACTATCTATATGCCAATTTTCATCCCAATCGGTCAAGCGGTTCTCGAGATAGTACCGGACCTACAAATATACAAATATATAAATATACAAATATACAAGTTTAACTCGTTTAAAGTTATTAGATAATACCAAAATAATACTAAGCGCTCTCTCTATAGCTCTCTCCCTCATTATAATGTTTTAAGTACTTTGGGTTTGGTGGTTTGTTCTTCAGAGCACGCGGTTCGTCGCTATCTGTTAGAACAAAGGTGCAATTAGAAGCTGGCAAGCATAAGTACTCGATGGCTTGATAGTAGACATCTCCGTTAAGCATTCAATAAATTGCGAGTTCGAATCTCGGTGATGGCAATATAATAAAACTGTGTACATTTTTGTTTTTTTTTTTTTGCCTGAGAGAATCTTCGACTGAATTCCTCTCTCTCTTAATTAGACCGAACATGGTATTAATTTAATACTTTTCGGCGTTTTTATATATAAACACCAAAATGGTATTAAAATTAGACTTTTCTTTTTACTGTGTGAGCGCTAGATAAAACGTAAACAGACGAATCGTTCGTGTAGGTTTTCGTTTCGCAATAGAGAATGAGGCGTAAGTCGTCTAAACACCACATTAGAATTCCTTGGTCGACTTCAAAGCAACTTATAATAGCTCATACTAATTTCCGCATTGTCATACTTAAGTAGTAAAGTTTTGATTGTTTTTATGAAACTATGCGATGTGACAGATCTAATATGTTACCAGTGTAGTTAAATGGGTTTTAGCCTGATTAAAAATTCGTCTACTAATCTCACAGTGTTATGCTATAATTTGCATTTATAACTTTTTCAGTAAAATAAACCAACTTAACTAAATGAAAATGGATAAACAGACAAGACAATCAAAAATTTCTCTCAAATTCCATTTTAAACTGTGCAAAACTTTATGTGGTTTGAAACATGAACGTAAAGAAGAGTCGGTGAATAAGTAGTAGTATTTGTGCATGTGATCCCAGCAAGAAATTAAGATTAATGCTAAGTTTACCTGAGCTGAAACGGAATAAAAAAAACGTTTGCAGTATATTATGTTGTCTTTTAGGTTATCCTACTTAAAATTATCGAATCTTTGGACTATAGGGACTAATTAAATAAAATTGGAAATTAAAATAAAATTGGAAGAAAGTTTGGCAATGGCATCGTTCGTATGCGTGGCCGCTTGGAAAACGCTCCAATAGAAGATGCGACAAAGAACCCAATTATTCTGCCAAAGGGCCACAAAATAACACCACTTATGATCGACTGGTATCATCGCAAGTACTGTCACGTGCACCATGACACAGTCCTCAAAGAAATTGGAACGATTTTATATTCCGAACCTGCGCCGAACTCTACGGCACGTACGCTTTCACTGTATGACTTGCAAATTGCGCGGCGCTAAGCCAGATCCGCCTGAAATGGGGCAGTTACCGGAAGGATGTTTGACGCCATATACGAGACCTTTTCCTACGTCGGCATCGACTTCTTCGGTCCACTCTTAGTAACGTCCGGGAGATGCACAGAAAATAGATACGGAGTACTGTGTTTACCTGCATGACCTGCCATGCCATCCATATCGAGGTGGCACACTCACTCAACAAGAACTCCTGCGTAATAGGAGTCAGAAATTTCATTCCGAGAATAGGCCAACCCAGTTGCAGCTGAAAAGGAGCTACGAGAAGCCCGCTCAAAATTGGATTTCAATAGTCTACAAGCACAATTAACGAGTGCTGAATATAAATGGAATTTCATTCCACCGGCAAGACCTCACATGGGTGGGGCTTGTGAACGTATGATACGGTCGGTGAAAAATGTAATGTACAGTATAGCTACGGCCGACACCAGATTAACTGACAAAAAGTCCATTCGCAACAGGGGGTACTATTGGTTTCACAAGTTAGTTCTGCTATTCATTTGGTTTCTATGCGAGCTAGGAGTTACTCCGTTCGCGTGTTTTATAGAACACATTTTCCCCTACCTAGCGGTATGCCTAACTAAAAAAAAACGAAAACCAGACTTATACCACTTGTGCTTTAAACGGCTCATATAAGGAATAACTTCCTGCTGATTTCCACCGAGGTAGCTCCGCCAATTTATAACACTCGGTATATCCATTTCAGCAGCTTAGCTTTTGCCGCCAGGATAACAAGTTGCCTTTTTATATATACATATATGTATGTATGTATGTACATTAAGACGCCTCCCGAAAAAAAGTTGCAGTGTTTCCACCGGAATTTCAAAATTCATTTTTTTCTTAGGACTCTCCAAAAATATTTAAAAAAATATAAAGATTTACTGGAGCTACACCGCGTTAAAAAAAAAACCCTAAAAATATCCTTTTTTATGTATAAAAGGAGTATGAAAAAATATTTTTTAATAAAAATCACCTGAGATGCTACTTAGCACTCAAAAAACAACTAGTATCAGGGCGATGCTAAATAGTACAAATAGTAGTGTCAATTCACTGAGAGAAATGCATTGAATGTTGTGACAATATCACTATTGATAGCGACGAGTTTGATGCAATATTCATTCAGAATGAGCAAGTTATCAAATATTATTTTCTCCCAATAAAAAGTAGAATGACATGTCAACCATTTCGATATGATGTACTGTTTTTTATATTTATGGATAGAATACTAATATATTTGAACGGCATGTCAATATCAATGGTCGTGATATGAATTTCTATTGTCGGTATATCCATATCCATATTTACTGCATAGTAATAATGGTAGAGACAGCGTATTAATATACATATATGGGCGAAATGTAAATTTTTCTGGGACGCATAATCATAATAGTTCAACAATTTTTACTATGGATTTCTTAACAATATTACAAGTTGTTGGAGCGTTTGTTAAAATTCAAAATTTTTTGAATTTCTTATGATTGAATATTTTTCCAAAAAATGTATAATATGCCGTAGCCGAATGGTAGAATACTGGGCTAATGTGCCAGAGGAGCAGGGTTCGAATCTTACTGAAACCAGATGTCAAATTATATAAAATTTTGTTTTTTTAAACTATTTAGAATTTATCAATAGTTTATATGGATACCATTTCAATAGTGATTTATCCAAAATGCCTTGATGGAACAGGATTATCAATTTTTATTTAATGTGATATCAATAATAATGGATGTTCGATCCATAGATTTCCCTCCGTGTATGCAACCTTCGAGTGTAAATTTTTCTTCATCAAACGTATTATGCAATTGATATTTAATAAGTTGCAATTTAATATCTTTGAGTGTCAATTTTATGATTGATGCTACTATATTGATATTAAACTCTCAATTTGACATTTTTGAAGTGCCAAACCAATAATTTTCTTCAGCGTTTCAATAACTAAAGCGAAGATTTGATACTTTTCACTATCTTTTTTATATGATGCATTGTTTCATTGATACGAAGAAAATGATACTTCTAGAAATTTCATTTTAATCCAACCATATACCTTTTTTTGAGTATGGAGTACAAAAGGTAAGCATAAAAAAGGTGAAAATTTGATCACTGTGTGCTTATATTCGCAATGTGAAAAATTCTGCCAAAAGCGTTAAATTTTTCAGAAATGAGAATGTCTCGAAAATACCTTTCAAATGATACCCTATCGTCCAAATCTGTCAATAATTGACTGAGTTATTAAAGATTTCCACAAACCTACCCCTCCAAATATGTCCAAAAACAGCATCATACATTAATTATTTGGATTGCGTTGGTAAAATTTTCAAACTTTTACGCTTACCTTGTGTACTCCAGCTGTTTCATCATCTCAGGTGCCTTTTATTAAAAAATATTTTTTCATACTCCTTTTATTCATAAAAAAGGATATTTTTAGCGTTTTTTTAACGCGGTGTAGCTCCAGTAAATCTTAATATTTTTTCGAAATATTTTGACCAAGGTCTTAGAATACATTGAAGTTTATAACTCCGAAGGAAACAGGGTGTACATTTTTTTTGTATGGAGCGTGAGGCGCCTTAATGTACGTCTAATACATACATACATACATATATGTATCTATCGAAAATATGTGAAAGCGATTTGAAACCCCAAATTTAACGCATCAGCAGCGGCAACGCACCATTAAAAAAATTCGGTAATTTCCATTATCAATTACAAAAGCACACACAGAATCAAACAAATATCAAAAGCATCGACGTGTGCATTCAGCAAATGTATGGTTTGTGTGTGTGTATTCATATACATATTTAGCTTGCGGAAACGCTAAAAGCCAAAAGCGGATGCAACTTTTTCACGAATTGGATTTTTTGAAAAGTTTTTGGCAGCATTGACGCAAAAACGATCCAAAAGTTTGTTCGTGAACAAACGCAGCCGCGGAAGATGCGAGGGGCTGAGGCAGATGTTAAAAAGTGAATCAGTAGTACAAGTGCTAGCGAATGCGTATTCGATGTTGCTATGGTGGGTTTATGTGTGTGCAAGGCAAGCCCCATGCCTCGCGTATCATATGCGGTTATACAATTACATCCATTAAGGGCATACATTATGCGATGAAATCACCTAACCCCTGAAGGGCAAAGGATCGTCGCCACTTATTGGGGTTCAAGGAGAGAGCAGGAAGGCTTGCGGAGATGCATTACAACGTCATCAACGTATTCGCCTGAGGAACAAACAACAGCGCTGGAAGCAGAGCAGATGTTACAGCTATTATGCCGCAACTGCTGGCTTAGCATCTGAAAAAGTGATGAGTTGTAATACTGCTGGGAGGAGGGGAGAGGTCAATGGAAATGTGTATTATGTTGAACAAATAACTTTAATGGACTCAAAATGGTTCTATTTACCAATGCTTGCACTTTGAAATGGTGCTCTTTGTCTGTGATTTCATTGATATTCATTTAAGTACATATTTTACGTTATCGAATTGATAGTTTTACAATAATTTGTTTACAAAGTTATGTGTTTGAAGTTTTTGAAGAAATCTGAAAAAGCGATTTGTTTGCATTGTTTCTTTGCTGGTGCAAAGTCTCATTTATGGGAAAAGTACTGCTTCACTTGGGTTTCACTGTTCGATGCAATTAATATTTGGTATCTATATGTATAAATTTGGATATCCGTCTCACATTTTAGAAGACATCTCGAAAACCAGATGAGATACTTAAATTGATCACATTGCTTATGACAGCACTCGTTAACAACTTTCGCTTGGTACCCATATTGTACTAACACATTTTTTGTCACACATGATCCACGTATTGGTCGATAACTCTGAAACCTGTCGAGTTATCGATATAAGGGATATCCTAAATATTAAGTTGAACGTCTACTAATATAATTGTTTAAAGTTTCATTGAATTACATTCAACAGCTTTCTAGCGATACGGGCACAAACATACAGACAGACAGACAAAAATTGAAAAAACTGTTAATTTAGATTATATTGGCTTAGTAGTTGCTCAGAACCACGAAATCTGTGCGACCCTTCTTGAAGGGGTAAGCTTGAAAAGTTTTGGAGAGCGTGTTTTTTTGTGGCAATGTAGGTTAAGAATGTCGCGTCGTTTACCCCCTTAGATACGAGGAAAAAATTAGCTATGCAACTTATCTTGCCTCACATCACGTATTTTGAGCTTTTATACAGTAAACTTGATTCCATTTCGTCTCATAAAATTGATGTTGCATTCAACAATTTTACACGTTACGTTTATGGTTTGAGCACATCTCCTCTTGGAAAACTAAAATTTTAGGTTGCAGCATTTCTAATTATCTGGTAGCAAGAAATTGTATATTTATTTATAAACTTTTAGAATGTAAATCCCCCTAATATCTTTATGATAAGTTACAATTGACAAGGTCTAAGAGGCATCAACATATTATAATTCCCAAATATTCCTACTTGTCCTCCTCAAGGTTATTCTTCATTAATGCTGTGAGGGCCTGGAACTCTGTTCCAGAATCTGTTAATGCTGCTATGAATCGTCGGAACTACAAAATGATAATACATAATTACTTTAATTCAAATTAAATGGGTTGCAATCTACCACTTTATCTGTTTCTTGATCTGTTTTTCTTATTCCTATACTATCTTTCACTACAGTTTTCTTTTTTTTTTGTCTTTTCATAAAATAAATTTAATATTATATACATATGTACCTGAATTAACTTACTTTCATGTATTAGGATAATTTTCAATTTTAGATATAAGCTTACATTCCTTTGTACTTAATAGGTTAAGTTTCATGTTTTGTTAATTTCCTTTTGTTGATGTATTATAAAAGACTAAAGTCTTACATATACAGCCTCATATCTTAAATAAATATAAAAAAAAAAAAATATATACAAATTGGTAGTAGTACTTACTTACCATGTAAAGCACCTAGTTGAAAATTATTAAGAACTAGTTGACCCGGCAAATGTTATCTCGCCCAAAGTAAGAGGACTGGTTCAAATATTGGTCGATAACTCCTACTTCGAATAACTTAAAATTTAAGTTAGACGTCTAGTAATGCAACAGTGAAAGTTTCATTCATTTCCACTCAGCATTTTTTTAGTGATACGGCCAGAAATTTACAATTTTGAACTATACAGTTTGAAACTGTGGAAGAGGCAGTTCAGCAGAGTACAGTTGCCGAATTCACCAACAGAGGTGTATCGTACTAGTAGGGGGAGATAGAAAAGTATATTTAGTTGTCTGCATTAATGTTAAATACTTTATTGAACTTACAAATGATCTTTGGAGCATGAAGTGCAAATTAGGTGAAGTAGACGGTATTAGTCAAAAACTTTTAAGTTCTATTGAAAATTGATTACTCGAAAGTTGAGTAAATTAATTACAATCTTACTTCAAATTAAGCGCTCACAGTTTGTGAAACATTTTCTGTGCTGATACCCTCCCACTATCAATTGATAGATTTACTGCACATACACACGCTTCGAACGCATAACACATTAGGGTAGTTGGGATGGTTTATTGTCCAAACCAGAAATTGAAAAGTCAAGAAAATAGTTTAAAACATTTCTTTTATTCCTTAAACAACGCTGATAATAAGGGATCTTTAATATGGGAATAACAAAAAAAATATCATTTTAGATAGAAGCCAAGCTTTAGTTGAGGCCATATGCAAAAATATGAGTTAAGGACCTAGATTATAATGATGATATTGTCTGCAAAAAAAAAAAAACATTTCTTTTATTCCTTAAACAACGCTGATAATAAGGGATCTTTAATATGGGAATAACAAAAAAAATATCATTTTAGATAGAAGCCAAGCTTTAGTTGAGGCCATATGCAAAAATATGAGTTAAGGACGTAGATTATAATGATGATATTGTCTGCAGGAAAACAATATTGGAGCATTTTAAGAAAACACACATTATCCTGCGTAAATCCTCTTTTATCAGATCCAAATTTTACCCTGACACACACAACATTGATTTGTTTGGTTGTTCTTCCACCATATCTTTACCATAATATTGGTGGGTTTTCCACCATATCGGCGACATCTAGCGGTCGCTAGCCTATTAGTTTTCATTATGCTTGTATTTGTTGCTGTTGTTTCATGAGTGTGGCCATCGCAAATTTTGTTGTTGCCGCTCAAATCTTCTTAATTTTTTGGAATTTACTCTGAAGATTACCCTCAAATTTATTCTCAAAATTCCAGATTTGCGCAAACATATCAGCCCTATAAGCTAAGAAAAAAACACTGAGCGGGCAAATGAGCAACAAATTAAAAAAAAACAAGTAAGGAAGTCTAAGTTCGGGTAAGCCGAACATTAAATACCCAGTGTATGGGAACAATAGTAGTACCTATAAGGTATATATTTTCTATATATATTATAATTTGGGAAAAACGAACTCAATAAATTTATTAGTTAGTTTATAAAATTAATATTGATTTATGCTACGGTATAACATATATGTACATGGTTCGTGTGCCCTCAAAATCTTACTTATAGTTTAATACATTTCTTACTTCTAATATACTTACGCCCAATTTGTGACAAATTTTTAAATTGAAAAAAATACGTTTGGGCCAGTTTTTCGAAATTCGAATTATTTTCAAAGTTATAGCTATCCTCAAGGTCTGAAACCGATTAAAATAACGTTCCGGTTTCGGTTTCGGTTTTGCAACGTGTTTCGGTTTCAGTTCCGGTTTCGTTCTTCAAAATTTATTTCGGTTACGGTTACGGTTTCGTTCCGGTTTCGGTTTCCAAATAAAAACACGAAAAAAAAATTTTAACACTAAAATACTCAAGTACCTATGTAGCTACGAAATAGGTCTGAATTTTCATAACTTTTTTCCTGCGGCCATGATGGGATTTCTCCAATATAATAATACATTTTATTAACGCTATGCATGGATGAAATTTCTGCAAAACAAATTCCTAAAAATAACTCTACTTTTTTATTAAAAATATATTAAAATGGAAGCCAAATGAAATGTATAAATCGTTAAAAACATTAGTATTAGTGGCGCTTTCTGAGACAAGCCTGAATATTTCTTTTTCGGATCTCGTAAATTTGTTTCGATCGCTTCATTCAACTATAGTCAAACTTCCTCTTTCAGAATTTTGATACTGATGTCAAAACGTGGCTCGACAATCTTCCATGAAAACTTTCAGGGTACCTGTTTGTAAAAGGAAGTACCTATGTGCCCACTCATAGAAGTAATGTTTTGAAAAAATTGAAAACCGTTTGGAACCGGTTACGGCTTTTGAAACGGTTTCGGTTTCGGTCTTTTCCATATCAAAATAACGGTTACGGTTTCGGTTTCGGTTTCAGTCCTTGGCTATCCTTTATATATATTTAAAAAATTAGCAAAATCGGTTTGACCAATCGTGAGAAAATCATCAAAAAGTGAGGAATTTCGAAAACTGTTGATAGATATAACTTTCAAAATAATTCGAATTTCGAAAAATTGTATACGTATTTTTGTTTAATCGTTCTGAGCTATACTACCCACTTTCAATAAAATACATGGCCGTCGGTAAAATTATAGGTGGCTCACTTAACAAAATTAACTCATCTTTTAAGACTCGTTAATAGTAGACAATTCCTTACAAATTTAACTACCAAATTATATTATAATATTACTATTTTAGTTATTTACCTTAACGAATTATGTCAATTTATGTGATTTTCGAAATTTTCCATATTGAAAGTGGACGTGATTGGGAAGCGATTTCGTTTAATTTCAACAGGTATACTTCCTATAACTCTAGTATACCTTGTGCCGAATTTCACGATTCTACCGTAATCAGTTTAAAACTTACGACCAGTCTTTTAGGTGATTTTCTAAATTTTCGATATCGAGAGTAGCCGTGGTTGGACGGGGATTTTATCCAATTTCATCACGTATACTCCCAACAGTACTAGTATGATTTGTGCCAAATTTCATCGTTCTACCATAATTTGTTTAAAAGTTACGACCAGTCGAATTTTCAAAAATACCTCCCTTGAAAGTGGGCGGTACCACGCCCACTTTTTAAAATTTAACAGAAAATCATAATAGAATGATAAGAGAGATTCACCTATGAAATTATATCATTTTATCAATTTCAGCTATCGATATATGTCAGTTTATGTGATTTTCGAAATTTTCGATACCGACAAAAGGGACGTGGTTATAATCCGAGTAATCTGTATACCAAATTTCATGCAAATTCCTCAATTTTTACTCAAGTATTATGAGATTTTCGAAATTTTCGATATCGAAAGTGGGCGTGGTTGAAGGGCGATTTTATCCAGTTTCATTAGGTATACTCCCAACGATACTAGTATGCTTTGTGCCGAATTCCATCGTTCTATCGTAATCAGTTTAAAAGTTACGACCAGTCAAATTTTCAAAAACGCCTCCCTTAAAAGTGGGCGGTGCCACGCCCACTATAAAAAATTTATGGAAAAATCATAAGAGAATGACCAGGGGGGACTCACCTATAAAATTATATCATTTTAGCCATTTCCGCTGCCGAGATATGTCAATTTGTGTGATTTTCGAAATTTTCGATATCGAAACAGGGGGCGTGGTTATCATCCGATTTCGCCCATTTTCAATAGCAACCTACCTTGGCCAGATAGTAACCTGTGTACAAAATTTCATGCATATATCTCAATTTTTACTCAAGTTATCGTGTACACAGACGGACGGACGGACGGACGGACGGACGGACAGACGGACGGACATGGCTTATTGAACTCCTCTTTTCAGCCTAAGAACTTTCATATATGGAACTCTATATCTATCTCGATTATTTTGTGCCGTTACGTACTACCGTTATGTGAACAAAATTAATATACCCTTGTACTAGTACTAGTACACTGGGTATAAAAAGAAAAGTACTCATACATACATATGTAGGTGAACATCTTTGTAAGTTACTAAGACAGTTTAAAAGATATCAAATCCATATTTGGAGGGGACATAAAACATAGATTCTTCTTATTAATTAGCCATTTTGCTCTAAAGGGGCACATTTCACTAAGTGCCCTTTTTGCACGAAACTCCTCAATTAAATTTTTTGAAAAAATAAAGATTTAAAAATTTTAATTATCATAGAGCTCAATAATGATCATTATCTCATTAGTCGTTAATTTTGGTGCATCATACTTTATACAGCTGCCCTAATGTATATACATTAGAGTGACCCTTATTTATCGATAGTAATATAGCCGAAGGTATCACACACAAATTTTATCCCGATTGGAGATAGTTTAGGCGTGTCGCAGGGAGGTCAACGTTCAGATTGCTGTATGGAGACTAAAAAAATAAGAGTGATTTTTCTTCTTATCTAATACTCGAAATCGATAGCACTATGGTCGGAGACAGGGGCGCAGCCATAAGAAAATGTTTGGGGTGGTTTTTAATTTAATATTTTCCTAGCACAACTACTTACAAAATTATTTTATAGCGCCAGTCAGAAGTAGCGTAAAGAAAGCATTTAAAAAAGATAATTAAATATTAGACTGGGCCAAAAATTCAAAATTTCGTTTTTTAAAAAATTATATTAATTTTCTTTTTTAAAAAGGTGAAAAAAAAATTACTGTATTTTTTTCAGATTTTTAAATTAAAGTCTAGAGGTCTATCATCGCTAGTTTAGGTTTTACAGACTTTACCTCATATTTGTTATAAAAAGGACAAACTATTGTTGTAAAACACGATTTAGCTGAACATATTTTTGAAGGAAATCGAATTGCATTGACCAAAATTTTCTCAGACTAGCCGTTTTCTAGTATTCTAGCTTCAAAAATTAGCATGTTTTTTCGATTTCCCATTTTTCTTTCAAAAATTGTCAAAAATGCAAATATCCATGTACAACAAAGATAGATACAGATTCTTAAAGGAAATTGAGTGGGCTACAAAAAAGGTTAAACAACTTTTTCTTTGTAATATGATTATTTATCATTATATGATCAATATTTTAACAAAAAAATGTACATTTCTCATATACGTTGAAACATATTTTTGCTTAATATAGGCTTTCTCTGCGGGGGTGTAGTTCTACAGTCTTCAAATGGCGCAGCCACAAAAAAAAAACAATAACGGATCTGTGACCTCAATACATTAATTTTCATGTATTTTGGCGAACTAAATCCAAATTCGTGATCAGAAGTAGCCAACAGGGGGCAAATTCGTGTTCTATGAAATGATAAAATGAAAAGAAATTTCATACAAAATTTGTGAAAAGAAACTTCAAATTCATACAAATTTTTTTTCACGTTATCATTTCATAGAACCAGAATTCACCCCCAGGTCGCAGTTCTTCACTAACTTTCACAAAATAATATTGGACTTTTTTACACGGTTAGGGCCGACCCCGGGCCCTTGTTAAATTTTGATATCGAATTCGGATTCAGCATCCAATTTCCCTTAAGAATATGTATTTAGCTTTATTCGATGTTGATTTTTCATGTTTCGCAAATTTTTAAACCAAAATCGGCAATTCTGACAAAATTTCAGTCTAGGTAGCTTTTGTAGCTTTTTCCTACAAAAATATGCTCAGGTGTTTTTTCAACAATGATTTGTCGTTTTTATATCAAGTTGGAGGTTAAGTCTGTAAAATCTAAACTAGCGATGATAGACCTCTAAACTTTAATATAAAAATCTAAAAAATTACAGTAATTTTTTCACCTTTCTTAAAAAGAAAATCAATATAAGTTTTGAAAAAAAAAACGAAATTTGGAATTTTTGACCCAGTCTAATATACATACATACATAGATACCTGTCAATAAATGTTACTTTATATTGACTTATATAACAAGGGCCAGCCTTCTTTTTTTATTTGTCATTGAATCTATTACACTGCGCAACACGAAAAAAATACCTGGGACAAGATAGCATTTTCTGTTAGATCTCAATGAGATAAGAAGAACTGCGTACAAGAAATTTGCCGGACACCCTCAAAATCTTGAGTTAGGGGTCAAAACCGGTTTTTCCTACCTTTGCACAGTTATGACCCTGTATCTTAGGTGTATGGATGTAACAGCCATGGATCGCGTCAATATGGATGTAACGGTTGACCCCCTCTTATGCAAACGGCCCAAAAGCTTAGGCCCCTGTTATGGAATTGACGTATTTCGATTTTCATGCAATCGACATTTTTGCAAACATGTCATGAAAACTAGTTTTCACATATACAGTTTCATATCTCAGGGGTGGTTTAAACCCCCAAAACCACCCCCTGGCTGCGCCACTGGTCGGAGATATCACATGCGAAATCTGGCTACGATTGGAAACGCCTAAGGGCTGTCGCACGGTTGTTAAGGTTCAGGCCAACCCCTGCGACCCGCCTTAGGTGTTTTCAATCGGAACCAAATTGTATATGTGATATCTCCCACCATAGTGCTATCGATTTTGAGTATTAGATAAAAAGAATAATTTTTATTTTTTGAGTCTCCATGGGATAGTCCGAACTTTAACCCCCCTACGACACACCCAGGCGTTTCCAATCGGAGCCAGATTTTGCATGTGATATCTCCCACCATAGTGGTATTGATTTCGAGTATTAGATAAAAAGAAAAATCACTTTTATTTTTTGAATCTCCATAGAGCAATCTGACACACCTAAACCATCTCCAATCGGGATACAAATTTTTGTGCGATATAGTTGACCGTGGTGAAACCGATCTAGGGGGTGAGACTGAAAAAATACTACATTTGATTATAGGGACCACCCTAATATACATACATAAATGTGTTTCTACTTATATATTTACTTAATACTCCACCCCTCGGCATTTTATATTGAAACAAAGTTGGGCATTGGCAATTAAAAGGCAAAAGGGCCAATTAAACATTTCAAGCAATTCAAATTTGTGAGGCCAATTTGCATGTGGAGCCAATTAGTTAATCTAACAATTCGGCGAATTATCATCAGTTGTTTAATTTGTTGTGAAAAAATTGACTTCTAGTCTTTTTTCTAGAAAGCAACAACAAAAACGGAACAAAGTGAATTGTGAAAATGCATATTGATTTTGCTGACACTGAGTGCACACCAATGCTCTTACAAAAGAAGATGTCAAAATCTGGACAATGTCACCCATTTGGCAGCTGTTCAATCAACTGATGGCAATTAAAAGCGATTTGCGCTTTCACACACACATACGCACCCACGCACACACACGCAAGTACGCGCTCACATTCTAACCTGTTTTTGTTCAAATTCGCTATATGGTGGCAAATGCGAGGTTTCGAAATTGGCTTCTGCTCTAATCCTGAACATTTGGATTTTTCTGTTTGTTCATGTGAAACAATTCGCTCTTTTAATTTGCATTTTTGTTCAAACAGTACTGCAATGAAATTCTACTAATTCAGAAAGCGCATAAATTGAGTCCCTTAAAGCACAAGTGGTATAAGTCCACCTTTTCTCGAACTGAGATATTCAAGGTTTTGTGTTTTCAACAAATAGGGGCACCCTTGAAGTTAGTTCTGCTAATTATTTGGTTGCTATGGGAGCTAGGAGTTACACCGTTTGAGTGTTATATAGAACACATTTCCCCTACATAGCGCCATGCCTAACTAAAAAAAAAACGAAAACTTGACTTATACCACTTGTGCTTTAAACGGCTCAATTAGACTTTCCAAAAGGAGGGCTGTAACTAATTTGAACTTTCGCACTCACGAATATTAAAAATAGAATAGAGAGGTCGTACTCGTGTTTAAAATGCTACCAGACAGAACTACTAGTTTTACATCACCGTTTGTAGTGACCCGCCCCCGATTGATATTGCTTGTTGTTGTAAGCGCAGCATTTTCGGGTTTCTTCGTTGAAGCGGAAATTGCATCCGCCGCAGATGACTTTGTTGGAGAGTTGGCAAATAGTTTAGCGGAGCGTGGCTTTGGTGTTGATAATGGTAGAGGCAATCGTTGTTCGGCACGTAAATTTCAAACAATTGCCAAAGCTTTTGATGATGTTGAGGATCTGGAATTGGATGTACCAGCCCATATTGCCTTTGACACTCATCAGAAAAAGAGGTAAGTGAAAATGTGTTGTGCTTATATATATGCATGTACTTATACATTATAGTGGACTTAAGCGCTGTTTTACAATAAGGCTTTTTCTGTATGTACATTAGACTGTCCCAAAAATGTGTGGAAAAAACTGAAGGCTTGAAATTTGATACTCATACCCTCTATATCGGTGCGTTTTAACTTAAATAATATGTGTGCGAAGTTTTATTGTTTTAGGATAACGGCCAGTGCCGATTTTGAGTTAAAGTTCTTGCTAGCAGCTTACACTAAGTTTGAAGGATAATAAGTTGAAGGATAATAATTTTCAAGGACATTACTTCCATGTCCTTGAAAGATAATTAAAAAAAACCGCGTGTAGCCAGTACACGAGAAAGAAATAAAGAAATAAATTCAGATATAACGAAACATGAATAAGGTGTATTCGAGAATGGTTAAGAATCTGTAGTGACTACATGAATGTCCTTTGGTAAATAAAATGCGGAATGACTAAACCGATAAATTCGAAATTCGGGGGGGGCGTGAGCTCATTTAGACAGGACGTCTGCCTCTACTACATATATAATATATCGTCCCTCCCAACGAAGACTAGCACACTTCATTCTCTGCGTCGAAGACTAACACGCTTCATTTTTCTGCGCGGAACACGCTTCGTTCTCTCCGTGAAAAACTAGCATAGTTCGCATAGAACTGAACCGTGTTAGTCTTCCATGCAGAGAATAAAGTGTGCTAGTTTTCCACGCAGAGAACGAAATGTGTTAGTTTTCCACGCAAACAACCAACCGTTCTTGTCTTCTACGCTAACTGAACCGTGCTAGTCTTCGCTGGGAACGACGATATAAGGTTCAAATATTGTATTTGTGTATGTATGTATGCATTACTTAAGTTGCGTTCTAAACCAGGGATAGCCACCGCTTTCAACATACTGAGCGCTACAACAACAACGTTCCTGGAATCACAAAAATTACTCGAAAGAATTATTTTTAAACTACCCTGCAAATATCGAGAGTACTCTATTTCCTATCCAGAGAGTACTCCAATTGGAGCACCAGTGTACTCCAAATGTAATCCTTTTTCATATAAAAATTGTGCTCCAATTAACATTGCGATGTCCTAGGACTGGACCACCTACTCCAACCTTCCCTTTGTTTCTGCTACTCCATGGAGTACCTACCGTCAGAGTACTTTGCAATGTACTCCAATGTTGTTACTCCTTGGAGTATACATATACTGCCAGAGCGATAGTGTCGTAATTTTCGTCGATAAGGCCCGAGCAGTGATCGACTTTCAAAAGGCTGAACGTGGTCCGATGAGGTACACAAAGGATTACCATTGGAGTACTCCAAGATCAAAAAATTGGAATACATAATCCAACGATTTTTGCAGGGTAAGACAATAAAACAGTAGCCGCAACTAGTATGTAGCGCAATAAAAAATTAAACAAATACAACTGAACATATGTATGTACGTACATTTGTAGCTATATATGTACCTGTGTACCTTTAAACGCGTGTGGTACCGTTAACCATTCACAGCGAAGCACACCAGCCAGCATGAAATCTGAATTCGAAATTATTTACTTAAATGTGCATCGTGGTGGAGACTCTAACGGCATTCCAAGAATAATATAGCAAGGCTTTTTTGTAATTTTTGCGAATCTGGTTTGTTGTTGTGAGCCACAAAGAGCCAGATGTCGTTGTTGTAGAGCGGCAGTGAGCTGACTGAGCCACTACGCGGCGATAGTTGTTCTAAACGGATTGACCTATCATAACCAATTTTAGAATTGAAACTGAAAACCATCGATGAATTAAGAGGAATAGGTGAAAAGGTGCGGGCACCTCACATACAAATGGGATTTGTCATGTTGGAAGTTTTCATGCTAGGCAACTAAAATTCAACAGAGTTATATGGGGACTTTATGAAACCTCTCGTATAAGGATTTGAAGAACGGGCATAATTGGTACCAGTTCTATCGACTTTATCGAACTTACCAACATACATGCTAAGCGCTTGGACTTGTTGATTTTTATTGCGAGTTCTAAACTCGCTGGCGGTCATCAACTCATATTTTTCTTTCTTTTTGTGCAATACCTAATCTCATTCCCGCCATCGTCTGACCATCAAGCACAAAAGAAAGTGAAGTGTTTAACAAATTGTCAAAAATCATTGAATTTTTAACATTTCATATCGAATTTAAGTGATAAATTAAATAAAAACATTTCAAATTGAGGAAAATGTCGTCCGCTGCCTAATTTATATGTTTGTCTGGTAGCCCAAAATATTGCTTTTTCAAAATTCGAGCGTAGGAAAATCAGCGTTTTGAGCCCGACAATAAAAAATGAGAATGAGAATTTTGCTTGCTTGTTTTTATGAGTGCCTAGGTGCTCAACTACAACTTAAAAAATCAGCTAAAATTATTCCTTCAACTACTAAAATAATCTGCTACAATTTTCTTTTACCTACCAACAGTATAAACTTTCCAAAAGAGATTTTCAAAAAAACCAAATAGATGGCAACCCCATAACACACCGCAAGTGGCAACACCCAGGTGGAAAAAATTAGAATGAAGCGTACTAGCACTGTAATAAAATTGTATCCAAATGGATAAAGAATAAGCAAAATGCTGTCAGGTGACAACCCTGCTTGAAATTATGATATTTGGAATAGGTCGAAAATACCTTTCATCTGATACCATATTAGCATATCTAGCTTTATATTTGAAAAAATTGGGATAGGTGGAAACCCCGTAAACCACCATAAGTGGCAGCACCCATCTATATATTCTTAGAATGAATCAGATTGTCTATATGCCAAATTTTATCCAAATCGGTAAGACAGTCGCCGGGATAGACGAAAAAATAAATAAATTACGGTTAGGTGGCAACTCTAAGTGGCAACCCTGCTTGAAATTATCATATTTAGAATACGGCCGAAAATACCTTTAATTTGATACCAATATTGGCATATCTAGCTCTATATTTCAAAAAAATGGGATAGGGGGGCAACCCTGTTAATAACCATAAGTTGCAACACCCATGAATTTTGCTCAGCCTAGCTATTACAATTTGTGCAATGTTCGCTAGATCCTAGAATTTCGCCTCCTATTTGATTTGCACAGGTAAACATCGTGGTGAAAATCGCCTACGCCTGAAAGTCTGCAACATACGCCTGAAAGTCGGCTAAAATTTATATTTCCGTTGCATGAAGTTAACTTCAAAAAGTTATATTTAGCCTATATTTCAATTATCCTTTAAATTAGTAACCACATTTCCACATTTTGTTAAAACTTTTCGGTAGGCGCTACAATCTTAGGTATTTGTTTCCTTTAGCACCCAACTGCTAATAAATTAGCTGAAATTATGGGGGAGGGCTCAATAGACGGGTTTTGGCCTCGGGAGCACGGATCCGGAAGCGCTTTTTAATATTTTGCTCCTCTGAAGAGATATTTGCAAGCAAAGTTGCAAGTTTTCATGTGGTTGTTGTAATTTTATTAGGCTGTACCTAAAAACGTGCGAAAAAATGCGAGAAAAGATGGCTCTCGCCGCCAAAAAAGTTGCAGGTCTGCTACATAGTACAAATCACTCATAACTGCTACGATGTTTCACCATGAAGGGAGAACATCGATTCCAGAATCTTGAATGTGGAGTACTTCTCTTCGAGTGATGAAGGATACCTACAAACTTTTCTTACACAAACATCACTGTGGCCCAACCCTAGTTTCCGGCACGTATTAAGTAGCATCCTAATTAAAACAAAAATTCACTAAATATCTAAAACTGTTTGAGCACTTACAACTTTTTAGGAGTCTACAATATTTTGGTCGTCTCTTGCAGTTAAGAATTCTGTGGTCATAAGCAATAACAGCCTAAGTCGACTTAAGAAATTAGACCAGTTGAAATTTTTGCTGGCGAATTTTTGTAACAAAACTGTTTTATAACTAAGGCAAACGTATTGGATTTAATTGTTTGTAAAGAAAGTAAAAAAAGACCAATGAAAGTATTGAAAAATGTCTCGATGTTGCTATTCAAAATCATCAGCAAAAATTTCAACTGGTCTAATTTCTTAAGTCGACTTAAGCTGTTATTGCTTATGACCACAGAATTTTGCACGCCCTACACAACATTAGACATTATGCAACAAATTAAAGTTTTTCTTCTTACATATTGCGTTCCACGCTTTCAAGGAAACCTACCTACTTGTAAACAGCGCATGGTCCCAAAAATAATACAATAAAAACTTTAAACAGCAAAAACTTTTACCGCAACTTGAAACCGAAACTAATAATTTTTGTAACGTGAAACATAAATCCAATGGTTTTTTACTTCTCCTTGGCCATATTTCGTTTTGACATATGAGCGAGAGCACATGTGAGGAGCACGTAAAGGGGTCGCACGGCTTGGGGTACACAAAGTAAATACTCGTCTGTATGTAGTTACATACATCCTTGCTGACATAGCGTCTAGTGGGTTATGTGAACTTACAGCTGTGCCGCCGTTGGCAGGAGAGGCACTTGAATTTGAAAAACTGCCGAAAAACGTGCCGCAACACTAAAGAAAATACTACTACATAACTTAACTCGATTTTCCTAAATAACGAATTGTGACACTTTTATTTTAACATTTTCAGCGACAAACCTTTTGAAGTTAACTTCTTAGGCGGCGATGCGAAGTTTTTATGGAGAGTGAAAATTGAATAGGAAATAGAAAAGGGGCTGGAAATACGCAACGGAAATGAACACTTTTAGTGTCTATATCTCGAAAACGCTTGTAGCGATTTGGATCAAATATATAGATGGTATATAGATAGTATGCTGTACTCTAACACTATTTACTTGAGTGTTTCCAGTTCAAGCGGTTTAAAGGATTACTACCTGTATCATTGTTTTACAACCTTTTTACCTACTAAGTCGCTTTCTTGTTTGTAACACCTTTTGCATACAACATTCGGAATCTTCCAAAGTCTTTTTAGGTAACTTCCCGTTGAGCTAGATATCTAAAACTTGGAACATTTTTCAGAACTCCATGACAATGCAATGTGCAGGAAAAATGTATCCGCTATCAAGATATAACTACGATAAATTAATTTAAAAATAGAAAATTTGCGACTCATATTTTTGTGGCTTCCCGTTAAGCTAGAATATTGAAACTTGGCATATAGATAAGCAATTAAAGACAATACAATTTGTGGAACGAGAAATTCCGCTAGATAGCGCACTGATCGGGATAATTAAGGAGGAAAACATCTTGCGAGAGATTTTTGAGGAACTTCCTGGTAAGCTAGAGACTTGAAACTTGACATATTTTTCAAAACCCGGTGACAATGCAAATCCTCTTTTAAAAAAAATTGCGGTAGGTGTCGCACGGATCGAGCTATTTCGAAATTTTTTTTGAAATTGGGAATCTTGTGATCGGCTTTTGACTAACTTCCTGGTAACCTAGGAAAGGAACTTGAAAATTAGCATTTAGTTGAGGGCAGGGTACCAACACAATTTTTAATAAACGAAATTCCCATAGGTGGCGGGCTGGTCGATATAATTGAAAGTTTTTGAAACACAGGGGGAATTTTGCGGTAAATTTTTGAGTAACTTCCCGGTAAGCTATAGACCTGAAATCAATAACTTTACGGTAGGTGGCGCACGGATTGAGCTATTTCGAAAATTCTTTTGAAATCAGGAATCTTGCGATCGACTTTTGACCATCTTAGTACATAGGGACTTGAAATTTAGGGTTTAGTTGAGGGCAGAGTGGCCGTACTTGACACTTTCGTACCAAAACTGGTACTGTAATTATGAATTGGTACGTTGGTACGCTGTTCTTGATTTTGGTACTTTTTTCCCTGAAAATCAACTTTTGTGGATTTTTCTAATATAATATTTCGAAACCTTAACGAATTTTACTTCAAAAAAGTTTCCAATCACATGAAAAAAGAAACCATTTTCATGGGATCAAAAGTCAAAAGCAAAATTTCTTCTATACAAAAATTTAATTTCTTCTATACAAAATTTATTTATTTTTTTGTTGTATGGAAGAAATTACTTAACACCCCGACGAAAAAAATTCTTAAAAACGAGGGAAAATTTTGACTGGCCTACAAAACTGCGTACTCAGAAATTCGCTAGAAATTCTGCCAAAAAATTTTAAAATTTTAATAAAATTTTAAAAAAATTCAATGCAAATTTTTAAGGAAATTTTGTTTTGGTGTCTGTTTATAATTGGCTATATTTTAATTAAAAAATTTTAAAAATACCATCTTAGTACCCTGTCTAACGAAGTTCAAAAAAATGTTAGTGGACCGAATTCACTGTGAGACACTGTATATATATGTGCTTTTGTACTACAAATAGTGATGTAAATTCATGTTTAAAGCCTCTTGGTTCCCTATTGAAAACGAATAAATAAACAGAACAAAACCATTAGTCTTTTATTTCTAAAAAAAAACCGCGTGTATCCAGTATACGTGAAAGAAGTTAACTTCTTAAGTTCAGAAATAACGAAATATGAATAAGATGTATTCGAGAATGGTTTAGATTCACAATATCTTACTTCCGGGAAGTGGAACAGGGAAACGATCCATTCGAAAATATCTTATATATGCTGCGTTTTCCTTAAAATTTGGTACATGGGTAGAATTAGGCCTAAATTAACAGGGGCCAATACGAATGGGATATAGAGGAAGAGGGGCGTGGTAGAAGGAAAGAGGGCAATGAAGAGCAAAAGGGAGGGAGATAGGAAAGAGAGTTGTCCGAAGAAAGATAGGACGACTAGGTGGCAAGCCTGCTTGATATTTAAATATTTGGAACACGGTCGTGATAGGTGGCAACCCTTTGAACCTCCCCAAGTGGCAGCTGCCATGTATATAGTCTTAGAATGAATCATACTACTAATAATGCCAAATTTAATAAAAAACGGCAACCCGGTTCCCGAGATATAGAGAAAAATATATAAAATGCGGTTAGGTGGCAACCCTAGGTGGCAGCCCTGCTTGAGATTTACATATTTGGTATACAGTCGAAAATGCCTTTCATTTGATACCAATATTGGCATATCTTGCACAATATTTAAAAAAAAAATTGAGATAAGTGGCAACCCTGTGAACTGCCCCAAGTAGCAACACCTACGCATATTATCTTAGAATGAATCATACTATCTATAACGCCAATTTTTATCCAAATCGGTTGAGCGGTTCCCGAGATATAAGAAAAACACCTACCTGCAACATACGCCTGAATGTCGGCTACAATTTATATTTCCGTGCCATAACTTCCGTTTCATCGTCATCCATTTTCTCAAATTTTACTCTCAATCAAAACTTCAAATCGCCGCCTAAAAAGTTAACTTCAAAAATATTTTGGTACGAAAAAAAAATATGTTCGTGGCAACACTGGTTGTCTTTAAAAAATTTGTATCATCTTTTTATTTTTTCTTAACCTTTTATCGAACTGAGATACCCTTGATTTCACAAGTGAGCCCCCTAAAGCACAAGTGGTATAAGTCCACCTTTTCTCAAACTGAGATATTGAAAGTTTTGTGTTGTCAACAAATAGGGGGTACCCTTGATTTCACAACTTAGTTCTGCTACTTATTCCGTTTCTATGGGAGCTAGGAGTTACCCCGTTAGCGTGTTATATAGAAAACATTTTCCCCTACATAGCTTCATGCCTAACTAAAAAAAAAACGAAAACTGGACTTATACCAGTTGTGCTTTAAACGGCTCAAGTTATTGATTCGGTTTCCTTGGGAGCTTGTAGTTACTCCGTAAGCGTGTTATATAGAACACATTTTTCCCCTAACTAAAAAAGAAAAAACTGGACTCATACGACGTGTGCTTTAAACGGCTCCGTATACGTATGTTCGGCATTAAATGAAAGGTATACTCGGCCGTATACCAACGACGATATTTGCCGGCAGGGCTGCCCGCTAGGTGGTTTATCCAACCCCACTTTATTTATTCCTTGGTATATCAGCCAATATCTGGGGAACGGGGGAAGCCATTTGTATCAAATTTGGCATTGAGAAAGGATGCTTCATTCTGAGACTTTCTACGTGGGTGTTGCCACTACGGTCGTTTAACAGGGTTGCCACCTATTTAATTTTTTGGGGTATCTATCAAATTAAAGGTATTCTCGGCCGTATACCAAAGAAGATATTTTCAGGCAAGGTTGCCATCGAGGACATTTTTCTAATTCCTTCATTTGTATGTCGATCAATAGGGTAGTTTTTAGTATTGCCACCTATATAAATTGTTTTGAAAAATTAACATTTATAGCATTATTTAAAAAAAAAAAAATATTTTCTTATTACTCTTTATAAAAGAGTGGAATTAAATTGCCTTAAAATGTACAATATACATTAGGGTGACTCAAATAAAAGGAAATTTGTTTACAAAAAATTAGCGCTCTAACTTAACCCTTAGGGGTGGCTATTTTTTCGCCCATTCCCATACATTTTGTATGGGGAAAAATGGCATTTTAAAAGTGAACTTTCTTTTAATTTTTGAAAGTTTTTTCAAAATATTTTTAAATACTCTTAAAGTTGAAGCTTTGAAGTTTCCAAAATGGTAAGCCATGTGCGATTATCTTATCTATTAAAATAATTACAGCCATTAAATTTGACTAGATTTAGTACGTATTACTGTGTATGTGTGTGCAATAGTACAAAACTCAGTAATTTTTAAATGGCTGTATATATTTTAATAGTTAAGATAATCGCACAGGACTTCCCATTTTGGAAGTTTCAAAGCGTCAACTTTTAGAGTATGTAAAAATATTTTGAAAAAAGTTAAAAAAATTTAAAGAAGATTCACTTTGAAAAAAAAATTGCCATTTTCCCCCATACAAAGGGTTAGAGTGCTAATTTTTTGCAAGGCTTATTTTCTCATCAATACCTAACTTTTAGGTGGTAAGACCAAGCCGACATTTTTTTTGAATCACCATAATATACATATTTGTGAGATTCGAGACCCAAAAGCTATGTATTCAAATCTCTTGTTTGAATCTACTTTTTCCTGGTGGGTAGTTGCAAAGTCGCGAGTCTGCTACTTAGCAAAAAAAAGCGCTCATAGAAGGTGGGAAATGCGCTCGAATCTACTTAAATTTCAACGACTGTGACAAGTTAAGAAGAAGACATTGAGTAAAAAATGTTGGAACAATGCATTAGAAAACTTTAAATTGCTGGCATGCAACGAATCTCATAACAGCAATATGAGAGGCAAATTTTGCTGTTTTGATATTACTTTTCTTTTCAAATTGGTTGATATTCGGTGCTTAGACTAAAAAATGCGTACTTCAAGTGATGAAAACCTATTTCATTAAATTAAATGTCATCACACAATTTTGACGTAGGTAAATTACTTTATCGAACTTCTTCGCCTTTCTTTTGCGGGAGCTTTAAATCTTAAGATAAATCACCAACTTAGCCTTTTCATGCATCCCAGAGAACAAACGAAAAATCGTCAAAAATCCAGAATAAATTTTATTGAAAAAGAAGTAATGTCCTAGGTACTATTACATATGTATATGTCCAGAAATTTTTTATCCAACAACACTACAACCTCAAAACACCAGAACATTTTGTTTCTTTTAATATCAAACATTACACCTCCTCATAGAAATGACATAAACCTGCTGGAAACTCTGGACTGGATATGAAAAACAGGTACAAAACTAAAAACTTCCTTCGAAAAGGAAAATCAGAACAGTTTCGTTCTAGGAGCGGAAAAAATATCTCCATAGAGAATTCGGCTTGGAGCTGCTGGAATGTATCCAAAAGTTTTGCGATACTCATTCCGAAAAATATGCTGTTATATATGGTAGCTCCGATCCCTTACACCAACTTGACAGTCAGAAACAGTCAAAAATAGTCAGAAACAGTCACGAACTACAGGGAAGTGATCCCGTACGCCACTTTTCTGACTAGTGAGAGCAGAAAATTGAGCTCTCTCCAGTCAGAGAGTTGCAAGATTTAGTCAGCAGATTTTTTGCTGGTAAATTCTGACAACATGTTGTAGAACTGTCAAGCGACCAAGTTTGACAGTTCTACCATTTTTGCGATCCCGTACTCTTTGGTGTTGCGGATTTTCTGATTTTGACAGTTCTACTAGATTTATGCTATGGATACACACACGAAGATTATCTCCAATAAATCTTCTTTAATCAGATCCAAATTTTACCCTGATACACACAAAATTGAAGATTAACAGCATTGAGAGTTACTACTTTGGTTGTTATTGCAGTGGTAAAGTGGTGATAAGGTAAAAATATCCATATTTATATGGGGCACGGTCGACGAAATAAAATATCATCCAGTAGTGAACGTAAATATTTGTGTTCCCTCAGTCCGTATCAACCGAAACTTGACATTTATCCGATCAATACAAATATTCCCACGAACAAACAACGTCGATTTAATCCAGCTTGGTATGGAGAATTTTCTTGTTTGGAATATAGTCCCCTATAAAGATGCAGCTTTTTGTCTTGCTTGCATTTTATTTCCTGAAGGGCCAGGAAGATGTTTCGCTAGTTCAGAATGGGTATCAGTAGGAGTCCGCGAGTGGCATAAAATGAAGAGTCGTGGTCGAGAGAAAAAAGGCAAACTACTTCAGCACTTCACTTCCGAATCTCACAAGGCAGCTCTATATGATTACTCCAATTTTATCAATGAAGGGGCCCATGTTGATATATTAATAGATAGATCCATCAGGGACAACAAGGTTAAAGAAGTACAAGAAAAAGAGTATCATTCAAGGGTTTTACTAGTTTTATTCGATGTTGCGAGGACTCTGCGAAGGCAAGGTCTCGCTTTACGTGGTCACAAAGATTCACCAGTAAACAATGATGGAAATTTTCGACAGATTGTTCATTTAATTGTCCTCTGGTTAATAAATGGTTGGACGAAATCTCCGAAAGACCATATCATGTTACTTACCTCAGTCCCGTGACTCAAAATGAATTCATCGATTTATTAGGGAATGAAACTGAAAAGGCCATCGTCAGCGAAGTTAACCAAGCGGGAATATTTTCTGTAATGGCTGATACTACTCCAGACCTGTCACATCAAGATCGATTAGCTGTAAATATTCGGTATGCGCATCAAACAAATGAAGGAATTGTACCTGTTGAACGGCTTTTGAAGATGGATATCTTCCTGACTAAAAAATCAGGAGAAGAGCTGGCTGGAAAAATTGTAACAGCTCTTCAGTCGATGGGAATTTCCATAAAAAACATTGTTTTCCAATCTTATGATTTCGCAAAAAACATGTCTGGAAAGTTTAAAGGCACGCAGCAAAAATTAGCGGAAAAATGTGTAAAACGTATTCCCTATATTCCATGTCATACTCATAGAATCAACATATTTGTTGAAGCTTCATGCAATGCAAGCTGTTTGATTAAATAATTTTTTAATGTTTTAGAAGCTTTGTATGTTTTTTTCTGGAAGTACAAAACGTTTCTTGAGTTTGCGTGAAGAGTTAGGTAATATTGAAAATTCATTGCAGTTGAAGAATTTGTCAAAAACACGATGGACTGCTCGGGCAGAAACAGTCAAAGCTGTATGGATTTCTTTCGAAGGCATCATTCATGCTCTTGAAACTATAAAGAAAGATTCCGAAAATTTTGACAGCAATTCACGTACACAAGCTTCAGGCTTGTTAAAAAAAATTTTGGACTTCGATTTTATAAGCTCTTTATTTCTTTGCAAAAATATAATGTTCAAAGTTAAAAATTTGACAGAAAATTTGGAAGCTGAAGAACTTAACATCATCGATGCTTTATTGTTGATTCAAAGTAGTAGTGCGCGTGCATGATTTTTGCAACACGACACGACACGGTCACGAAACTGATTTTCAAAAGTTGGCACTAACACGCACAGGGAAAAAATACCAAAACACGACACGACACGCACGAAAAAAATGTAAAACTGTATTTCATGGATTTTATTTTGTTTTTGTATATATTTGTAAAGATGGCATGTACTTTGTACTTTGTTATAAGGTATGTATCGACGAATGAGTTACGAAATAGTTACTTTAATTGTAATCGCCAAATACCCATATCTACTTTTATTTACAATTAAACTAAAGTTTGTGGTGGAGTGAAGTGGAATTAGAAACTTATATAAAAATATAATTTAGAAAAAAAAAATGTAATGTGCCAACCCAGTTTGGTAAAAAACGGAGATCGTGTTTTTTCGTGCGTTCACGCACGATCACGACACGAAATCGCATTTTCGAACACGCGCACATGGACACACGCGTGCGTGTTTCGTGTCACGGTAAAAAACACGCACGCCGCCCATCTCTAATTCAAAGCATATCAGAGTCATTTCAGCAAATGAACGATGATATTCAAATAAACGCGCGGGGCATGTGCCGGATCGTGGCGACCGGTCGCAGCGGGTCGTGCGCGGCTTGGCCCCAACGACTTAAGCAGGTTTGATATGAGCCCCTTGCGATCCTGTCTGAAATGAAATAGTATATTTGAGCAATAAGACAAAATTTGACTTCTTTCCGAGTGGTAATAAACCAAACCTCAAAATTTGGTAGATTTTGTGTTATTTCACATTCAGTTGAGCAATAACACAAAGTTTGTGTTATTGCCGTTTGGGGTATTTCACCCCCCCTTTTAGCGTACACTTACATTGTCTGCTTTTCTTATAATAAGTAGTTCTTTTTGTCCTGATTGTTGTAGCTTTGGCTAAGATTTTTAGCGCTTCCAGACACATTCAAACAATCGGAAGCGCCATCGACAAATAATATTTTATGATCATTACGGTACGTGTGAACATTTCTTTATTACTATCTTCTTTGTGTTTTCCTTTTCTTTAAATATATTTTTACGTTTTTCCATGCAAGGATTTTATGAAATGTCGACTAGGTTATGAGTTGGGGCGACAATAGTAGCGCGTAACAATAAAAAGCATCAAAAGTGAGCTATAATAAAAATGTTAAGAGTCTTGCGCTTACTAAAACAGGGTCGATAGTAAAAAACGCAAATAAGTAACAGTAAAATAATTTAATTTGCTTTTTTTCAATTTATTGCCCTAGACTACTGACACAGGATTTTTATTCATCTTGTAGCTTCTAGACCAATGGTCGGCAAGGAGACAGCGCTCACTATGTTATATTAAATCATTAGTAGGTATTTTCGTCCCAGGAAAGTTATTGCCGGCCTATGTATGCCGATATGTTTACAAATAAAACAAGTGAGGAAATCTATGTTCGGGCGAACCGAACGTTGAATACACAGCGGTAGTTTTCAGAACGGGATAACAATGATATAGGCCCAGGAGGATTTACCTAAAAGTTTATACGATTTTAGCTATGTATTTATCTTACCGAATTGGGTCATTTGCGAAATTTTTGATATCAAAAGTGAGCGTGGTTGGAGGGCGATTTCATCCAGTTTCATCAGGTATACTCCCAACGATACTAGTATGCTTCAAAAATGCAAATTTCTCAATTTTTATTCAAGTTATGTCAATTTATGTGATTTTCAAAATTTTCGATATCGAAAAAGGGGGCTTGGTTATCATTCGATTTGGCCCATTTTCAATAGCAATCTACTTTGGACAGAAAGTAACCTTTATACCAAATTTCATGCAAGAATCTAAATTTTTAATAAAGTTATGTCAATTTATGTGATTTTCGAAATTTTCTTTCGATATCGAAAAAGGGGGTGTGGTTATCATCCGATTTCGCCCATTTTCAATAGCAATCTACTTTGGTCAGAAAGTGACCTGTATACAAAATTGCATGCAAATATCTCAATTTTTACTCAATTTATCGTGTGCACGGACAGCCGGACGGACATGCCTTAATGAACTCCTTTTTCTTATCTAAGAACTTTCATATCATCATCATTTATTGGCGCTTAACCGCCTAAGCGATTTTGGCCGTTGCCTATCAAAGCCCGCCAGTCATTCCTTTTTAGCGATAACTGACGCCAATTGGTAACCCCAAGGAAATTCGAGTCATCCTCCACTTGTTGTTTCCATCTCAGTCGAGCCTCCCCCTTCCTCTGCTGCCGAATTCGGGTGACGATGGGAAAACCTTCTGGGCTGGAGCTTCTTTGTCCATCCGCATGGCATGATCCAGCCAGCGGAGCATTTGTGCTTTAATTCGCTGGACTATGGTCAGATCTGCGTAAAGCTCAGCGTTAAATCCCCTTCGATAATCGCCGATGGAATCACAGGAAGGACCCTAGATCTTCCGGAGAACTTTTCTCTTAAATACTCCAAGGGCCATCTCATCTTCTCTTGACATTGTCCATGAATCTGAGCCATACATCAGGACATGTATGATGAGAGACTTATGGAGCGTGATCTTTGTTCTTCGAGAGAGGACTTTATTTCTCAATTGCCTACTCAGTCCAAAGTAGCACTTGTTTGCAAGAGTGATTCTCCGTTAATCATTTGGCGGCACCAACACCCTATGTTGTTGGTGAAAAAGTTATAGCCCGAAACCTGTTTATCGGAAATATCGATAGTATGGGGGCTATATGCTATATTGGTCCTATATTGTTGGTTCCGCCAAATGATTAACATATTATAAAATGGCATCCGCATGCCAAATTTCAGCGAGATATCTCACAAACTGAAGGACTATTTTGAAAATTAATCAATTTTTTTAAATTTTTTTTTTCAAAGGGGTTGCGGGCGTAATAATTAGGGCTGTGCCTTTATTCGATTAATCGATTACTTGATTAATCAAAATTATGAGTAATCAAAACGAGCGTTACTCGAGTATTTTCAAAAATGGTTAATCAAAAACTAATTAATTTACTCATTTTCTTATGTAAAAGTTTGCCTTGAAATAGCTGAAAATAAAAAAAATTAAAAACCAAACATGCTTCAAAATATTAAAAACTAAAAGACCCGGCCCAAACGTTAACTTGTTTTCATTTTTAAAATAAATCGTAATAAACCAGAGTGCAAATGAAAGCTGTGGTCTTCCTCTTTCCTTTGATACTGATTTTGTGCGAATATTTCAAAGTTTACGCGCAAGCACATCTTAACACATAACTCTGTTATCGTTAAATATATCGAAATATATGTACCAAAGTCCAAATGAAAGCTGTGGTCTTCCCGTGTCGTTAGATACCAAATTTGTGCGAGCAGTTAACCCGAAACCACCTTTTGACCGATAACTCTGTTATCGATAAATATATAAAAATGAACCAAAGTCCAAATGAAAGCTGTGCGAATATTCCAAAGTTTACCCGAAATCACATTTTGACCCATAACTCTGTTATCGATAAATATATCGAAAGGGAACAGAGTCCAAATGAATGCTGTGGTCTTCCCCTTTCGTTTGATACCAATTTTGTGCGAATATTCCAAAGTTTACGTAAAACTACATTTTGACCGATAGATAAGTTATCGATAAATATATCGAAATTTCATGATGCCTGTTGCAGACGTTATAGTCCTAAGAATTTGTCTGCAAAATTTCGTAAAGATCGGGGCATTGGTTCAGTAGTTAGAGAGCCACAAACATCCGCAGTCAGTCACAAACTTGCGTTTTTATATATTAGTAAGATAAAAAAATTAAAGAAAAGTTTGAGGCGTTGTCCGATCGCGAATGGACAAATTGTCGAAGATGCATCAAATGGTTGAATTGGTTTGCCAAATTAGATGAATTTAATTTAATTTGACTTAATTTGGTGATTAAATTCAATCTGCGGATGAACGGTTTAGAAAAAACTTGGCCAAAAGTGACGCATTTGGTCCAGTGTAAATGTAACTTGTGCCGTTTTAATATATGATTAATCATTTTATTCAAAAAAGATTAATAAAAAGGCGATTAATCAATTAATTTTCTTTTTGATTAATCAAAATCTTGATTAATAGAGTAAACACCCTTTTTGATTAATCAAAAATCATAATTAATCGCACAGCACTAGTAATAATATTAATTTTTTCTAAAAATGCCAAATAAATAATCGCTTTTAAATTGCAAGCCCTAATATTTGACGCCTAACGCGATGTCATAATCAAAAATTTGCTTTATCGATGTACCCTAATATACATATACGTACGAACAAATTAGACATCACTTTAAAAATGCGTAAAATTGATGCTGCAGAATCACACTCCTCTCTACCCTGTCGCACTAAAGACGCCTTCTTGTGACCTGGAATATGACTTACGAGTGCAAAACACTCAAGCTTACTCAAAATTGGCCATTGGTTTGGCAAAACTTCAAACCGTTAACTTTTCGTTTTACAAACGTAACAAGACTATCAATATTTGGCGACTGCTATCAAAACAATGCGGCTCTCATCAAAAGCAGCTAAAAAACTATGCCAAAAGTGGACTAAATTTTTCTATATACATATATGTAAATATTTCACTCTTTTATGTTAACCTTCAAGAGCACAGAGCCAAAAATGCCTAATAAAATTAATAAGATTGCCTTCATGATCAGCTTTTGGGCAAAGGGGTAGTCGCAACGATGCAAACGAAGAAAAAACTGTACGGAAATCTTTTTGGTTCTAAGAAGAAATTCTTATTAAAAAACTATACATTTAGTACAAAGGTGTAGTTAGACGCTGGCAATTATTAGTATACGATGGCCGGATGGTTAGCAGCTGGGTTTAGCAATCGAAAAATTGTAAGTTCGATTTTTCCTAATTAGAAATGTTAAAAAGAAATCTTCTTAAATATATTTATAAGATTTTCCTTTGAAACATTAACAACTCTACACATATCAGTAATTAGATGCTAGAAATCAAAAGTGAGCGATAGCCTGATGGTTAACAGCTGGGTTTATCATTCCGAAAATTGTAAGTTCGATTCTCGGTGAGGGCGATATCATTTTATTTTTCATTTAAAATATTAAAAAGAAAATCTTCTTAATAAAATTAAAAAGACTGTCTCTATAATAATAAGAAGCACATCTTCTTGAAGAAAATCTATAGAGATATCTTATGACTTTTGTTCTAATTTATTAGGCATTGTTGGCTCTGTGAGGTCGCGCGTAGTCTTTTCGACCGGCCATGGTGAATAAAGCCTCATAGAATTGCTGTATGGACTCCCAGACATTTGGCAGCTCTAGTAGCTTCAGTTTAGTTCAATATCAATCGAATACGCAAGTTCCGCCTCTTTTTTACACTTGTCGATTATTTTCAGCAAGCATTTTCTTCAGTTGCCTCTCGTCGTCGAAAAGACTACGCGCGCCTGAAGTCGTTTTTGCTCAACATGGCTAAGAAATTAATAAGTGAAAGTATACTAATTCAAAACCTATTAGAGGAGAATGAGGAAAATGTAAAACTTTATAAAGCATATATGCGGTCAGATATCTCTGACAACTTATCTGATGTGAAATCTAAAGGGCCAAAAGTGTCTGCCTGTATTACTTGCTATACTGAAATGTAGGTTTCAATGTATGTTATTATCTTTCAATGTTTTTCCCTGATTTAAAATTAGCAATCAAAAACAAACTTTCGTTGTTGTTAAATATTGTTTTCTAATTACATAATAACTAAAATTACTTGTGTTACAAAAAGCGGCGGGCTCGCTTGAAGGTTAAAAAGCGCGTTTGTCTGAAAGGGTGAGTATTGCTTTAAATTAAATTTGAGACATTCCGAAGATCATCATTAAGCTCTTTAACGGAAATCCAAGGAGACAAAAAGACTTAAAAGGGTTGGGCGTTAGAAGAGTAGGTTCAATTGAACAGTTAAAGAAATGTTATGTACAATGGGGAGACATACCACATGTAGGGCATTTGTCTAAAATAGTGTCTGGATAAGTAAGAGTTGAACTTGTTACAATATCCAGTTCAAAGTTGAGCCAGAGTGACTCGAGTCTCCCTTGGTAAGGCGCTTTTTTCTTCAGCTATTGGGTTTGAACGACTGTTTAGAACTGGGTTCACAGGCAGAGACCGGGTGTCAAGTGACTCAGTGTGAATTTTGGTTAAATCTCGCTTATGGTTCCGCAGATCAAACGTAAAGTGGTATGATGCCGGATCTCTCCGGGTGTATTTCTGCCATTAGAAGGTTCTCAGAAAAAACTCATTCGCTGTGCAAGTGCCGTTCGGAGTCGGCAAAAAACTGTAGGACCCGCCGACTTGTAGGGAAAACTCAAAGCAGCACACCACAAGTTGGAAGAGAAGCTCCCCAAAAATCACGTTAGAGGTTAAGATAACCTATTGCTATATCGCCGCCATTAGTTTTAGTTTGTTACGTTGTAATGGCGTAGAGCGCGGTGGTAAACTATGCAGCTTTGGGAAGCCAAGTCGAGGATTGGCCAGGTGCGGTGAACTACGAGAGCTAGATAGACTCTATGGAGCACTATGACTACGTCAACTTTTTGACACCATTTCCAAGGGACTTTCTGTCAAAAAATCTGACGCTAACTTTAATACCTACTTTATTTCGACTATAACTATGCCCCTATATTTTCCGGTTTCCCATTTTTAGGAGCGCAATCACTCTTGCTGTTTTTCATATCTAGATATTTATGTCCCTCCTGACCAGTATGTTTAAGCTATTATGGAAATACCTTCGGGCCGATGGATATTTTGGGTTTGGCCTGTCTGATAGCTTCCTTAACCTCAGATGCAGTGATAACAGTAGGCATTAGGGAATCCAATTTTCAGGATTTCTAGCCTCTCCGGATTTTCGGGATTTGAAAGTTCAATCCCGAAATCCCGGGATTGTCCCGAATTTTTTTGTGGCTAAAAATGCCACCCCATATCTATGTAATAAAGTAGACTAAATTATAGTAATTCATTTAAGTATGTCTGTTTGTATTTATTAAGGCAGTCATTTTTATAACGAACGAAAAGTAACATTAAATTTGTAATTCAAAGTTACTATTCAGGCACTTGAAACATAAGTTGTTTGTACTGCTGGTAAACATATATATATATGATTAACAACGACTTACATATCGTCGGAAAAAGTACAAAACCGCACATCGCACTTCTGCAAAACCGCACATTCGTCATTTCTGTCAAAAATGAGATTTGCCTAACAGGGCTTCTGGGTACCCGGATCCATTCATTAGTAACAAAGAAGTAGGGGTTTGTGCAAAAGAATGTCAAAAAAACGACATTTGAATTTGACCCACCACATAGTGGCTCGTACAAAAGTTAATCAGTTTTCAGTGTCTCCTGTAAAATTTATGCGGCTACGTATGTGCGGTTTTGCAGAATTGCGATGTGCGGTTTTGTACTTTTTGTATGTAAGAACAAAAAACAAAAATTTACATTAAATTTGTATATAAAATATATGTATTCAGTAATTTGGTACAATTTTTTTGTATGACAGGTACAAGTAGCATGTTTGATACATTAATAACGACTTATGTATATAAAAGACTAAAAATTAATAAGCGATAGTGGCGAAAACTACGAACATAGTTATGTTTTTTTTTAAATTAAATTTTTTCCATTTGGTCTCCGACAATCCAGGTATGCATAGTAATAATAAAAATTTCATTGTATATAAAAATAAAAAGGAATTCGATTGGACTTAGAGAAAAATTACTCTTTTTGAAGTTTAAAGTGTGATCTTAAAGAAATTATTGCATTAATAGTGTCATCTCTTAACCTGGACCTGAATTCGTTGCATATATAAATACAAGATAGCTTAAATGTATTTAAACATTTATTTTCGGTGAACCCGGGACTTAGGTCTAGTTATCCCGGGATTTTCGGGACTTAAAAACAACGGCATGTCATTGTTCTGATGTTTTCGTGCTTGCCGCATTTCTCAACGTTTGAATCTAACCTATAATTAATTTCAATATCTGAACCCGTTTCGGAGATATGCCCTAAAATATAAGAGGGAAAAGGAGAGGGTTGGGTAGATTCGTTTAAATTTGCAAAAATTTGCATCCCCTTTGGGCCTTATAACGTCTGCCGTTTTGGCTTGTCTTCTACCCGCTTCACTGGGTGAAAGAAAAAGAGAAACGAAAGTTGTTCTTTGTTTTTGAAGTTAACTTCTTAGGCGGCGATATGAAGTTTTGATTGAGAGTAAAATTTGAGAAAATGGATGACGATGAAACGGAAGTTATGGCACGGAAATAGAAATTGTAGCCGACTTTCAGGCATATGTTGCAGACTTCCAGGCGTAGGCGTTTTTCTTATATCTCGGGAACCGCTCAACCGATTTGGATAAAATTTGGCATTATAGATAGTATGTTTCATTCTAAGATTATATGCGTGGGTGTTGCCACTTATCTCCATTTTTTTTAAATATTGAGGAAGGTATGCCAGTATTGGTATCAAATGAAAGGAATTTTCGACCGTATTCCAAATATGTAAATCTCAAGCAGGGTTGTCACCTACGGTTGCCACCTAACCGTATTTTATTTATTTTTATTAATATCTCGGGAACCGCTTGACCGATGTGGATAAAATTTGACATTATAGATAGTATGATTCATTCTAAGATTATATACGTGGGTGGTGCCACTTGGGGCGGTTCACAGGGTTGCCACATGTCAATTTTTTTTTTAAATATTGAGCAAGATATGCCAATATGGGTATCAAATGAAAGGTATTTTTGACCGCATTCTAAATATGGAAATCTCAAGAAGGGTTGCCACCTAACCGCATTTATACATTTTTCTCTATATCTTGGGAACCGTTCGACCGATTTGGATAAAGTTTGACATTATAGATAGTATGATTCATTCTAAGATTATACGCGTGGGCGGCGGAAAGGTATTTTCGACCACATTCCAAATATGTAAATCTCAAGAAGGGTTGCCACCTAGGGTTGCCACCTAACCGCATTTTCTTTATTTTTCTCTATATCTCGGGAACCGCTCGACCGATTTGAATAAAGTTTCGCATTATAGATAGTATGATTCATTCTAAGATTACATGCGTGGGTGTTTCCATTTGAGGCTGTTCACAGGGTTGCCACCTAACTCATTTTTTTTTTAATATTGAGCAATATATGCCAATATGGGTATCAAATAAAAGGTATTTTCGGTCGCATTTCAAATATGACAATTTCTAGCAAGGTTGCCAGCTAGGGTTGCCCCCAAACCGTATTTTATTTGTTTTTCCTTATATCTCGGGAACCGCTTTGCCGTTTTTTTTAATTTGGCATTATTAGTAGTATGATTCATTCTAAGACTATATACATGGCGGCTGCCACTTGGGGCGGTTCAAAGGGTTGCCACCTATCAATTTTTTTTTTAATATTGAGCAAGATATGCCTATATGGGTATCAGGTGAAAGGTATTTGCGACCGTGTTCCAAATATTTAAATTTCAAGCAGGCTTGCCACCTACACTGAGAGACATGCCTTGAATGTTGCGACAATATCACTATTCATAGCGACGAGTTTGAGTCAGTATTCATTCAGAATGAGCAATTTGTCAAATATTATTTGCTTCCAATAAAAAGTCAAATTACATGTCAACTATTTCGATATGATGTACTGTTTTTTATATTTATGGATAGAATACTAATATATTTGAACGGCATGTCAATATCTATGGTTGTAATATGAATTTCTATTGTTGCTATATCCATATCTATATTTTCTGCATAATAATAATGGTAGAGATAGCTTATCAATATATATGGACGAAACGTAAATTTTTCTGGAACGCATAATCATAATAGTTCAACAATTTTTACTATGGATTTTCTAACAATATTACAACTTGTTGTAAGGTTTTTTTGGATTCAAAATTTTTTGAATTTCTTATGATGGTAAATTTTTCTAAAAATTGTATAATATGCCGTAGCCGAATGCTAGAACACTAGGCTAACGTAACAGAGGAGCAGTGTTCGAGTTCCACTGAAACCAGATGTCAAGTTGTATGCAATTTTGTTTTTTAAACCAAGTATTTAGAATTTATCAATAGTTTATATGGATACCACTTCAATAGTGATTTATCAAAAATGTATTGATGGAACATCCATATTCATTGGTGGGACAGGATTATCAATTTTTATTTAATGTTGTATGAATAATTATGGATGTTCCATCCATAGATTTCCCTCCGTGTAGTCTTCCTATCTTTCTTCATACAACTCTCTTTCCTATCTCCCTCCCTTTTGCTCTTCATTGCCCTTTTTCCTGCTACCACGCCCCTCTTCCTCTATATCCCATTCGTACACAGAGACAAAGGTACCTAATAAAATAGAACAAAAATGATAAGATATCTGTATAGTTTTTCTTCAAGAAGATGTGCTTCTTATTATTGTAGAGACAGTCTTTTTAATGTTACTAGAGTTCGCCCAGTGGTTGAAATTCAACCACAAAACCTTATTTTATTTTCCTACCTTTTTGCTATTTCTTAAATTTTCCTTTCTTTTCCATATTTTGTATATTTTTGGTTTCTATACATTCCTATTCATTTTGCCTTTTCCTCCCTCTTTACACCATTCAGTAATATAGAGACAATGTTGATAATTATTTATTCTTCTTAGGTCGTCTTCATACGTATTTCTTTCCTTTCCTTTCCTTAGCATTCATTTGCTTTTATTTCTTTTCCTTTCCTCTCCTTTCATCTCAATTTATTTCTTTTGCTTTTCTTTCCTTCTCTTCCCTTTTATTTCCTTTCCTTTTCTTCTCCGTTCTTTTTCTTTTCTTTCCTTTTCTCTTCTTACCTTTTCTTTCCTTTTCTCTTCTTTCATTTCAATTTATTTCCCTTCTTTCTTTCTTTCTTTTCCGTTCTTCTCTGTTCTTTTCTTTTATTTTTCTTTCTTTTCGTTTCTTTTATATTCTTACCTGATCCTTCTTTCCATTTCCATTACATTCCTTTTTTTCTTTTATTTTCTTTTTCTTTCCTTTCCTTTAGTTTCCGTTGCTTTAGTTTCCTTTCATTTTATTCATTTTTTTTCATATCATTTCTTTTCTTTTATTTTTTTCTTAACTTTATTTTCTTTCACTTTTTTTCTTAAATTTCCCTTCCTGTCATTTCGTTTCCTTACCTTTCCTTTTCTTACCTTTCCTTTCCTACCGTTTCCTTATTTTCTTTTGTTCCTTTCCGCAACTCCTTTGCTTTTCTTTTTCTTTCATTAATTTCCTTAATTTATTTTTTTTAGCTTTTCATTACCTATCTTTCCTTTATTTTTTTTTTCTTTTTATTTTCCATACCTTCTTCCTCGCTACCTTTTCTTTCCCTTCTTTTTTTTCTTCTTTCCTTTCTTTGTCTTTCTCCTTTTGCTTCTCTTTTCCACTGCTTTACCTACATTACATTTCCTTTCTTCCCTTCCTTTTTTCTTTTCCATTCCTTTCCTTTCCCTTTGATTTTTCTGTCATATTTTCCGTTCCTTACCTTAACTTACCTTTATTTTCCTTTTATCCATCCCTTTCCTTTCCTATTATTTTCTTAATTTAATACTTTTATTTATTTCATTTTGTTTCATTTTTATTTATTTTATATTATTCCCTTTCCTTTCATTTCCAACAAATTTTATTTTTTTACTTTCAATCACTTTTCTATTTCTGATTTTAATTTTTTTTTTAATTTTATCAATTTTCCATTTTATTTTATTTCACTAAGTCTAGCCACGAAGGGCCTTGTGCATGATCTAGCTTATTTGTGCTTTTTTTCAAAAGCATTTGCTTCTCTGAATCCCCACGCACAGATTTTGTTTTTGTAAACACTGTTTGTACCTAAGCTCAATAAAGTTGACGCGCTGGCTCATGTTATCTTATTGCTGCCAACAAAACAACTCACCCTACTGCAATGAATGCAAACACAACAATGCAAGTGGTCATACCTACATACACCCATAACAGCGGCTTTATAAAGCGAATGCGTGTATAGCACTTGTAGTGGTGTGATTTTCAAATCATATTATAATTAATTTTTTTTAATTTTTGGTTTGTTGTCGCACACCCTGCTCGGCGAGACATATCGATACATACCAAATATAATAATACCTTAGAATTGTGGTTATTGCAAAAAAGGGAGAAACCTGTTATGTTTGCGCATTTATATATAACTAGAGTTCACCCAGTGGTTGAAAAACTTATTTTATTTTCCTACCCTTTTGCTATTTCTTAAATTTTCCTTTCTTTTCCATATTTTGTATATTTTTGGTTTCAATACATTCCTATTCATTTTGCCTTTTCCTCCCTCTTTACACCATTCAGTAATAGTTTCAATGTTGATAATTATTTATTCTTCTTAGTTCGTCTTCATACGTATTTCTATCCTTTCCTTTCCTTTGCTATCATTTGCTTTTATTTCCATTCCTTTCCTCTCCTTTCATCTCAATTTATATCTTTTGCTTTTCTTTCCTTTTCTATTCTTCCCTCTCCGTTCTTTTCCTTTTCTTTCCTTTTCTCTTCTTCCATTTCATTTTATTACTTTTCTTTCTTTCTTTTCTGTTCTTTTCTTTTATTTTCCTTTCTTTTATTTTCTTACCTGACCTTTCTTTCTATTTCCATTACATTCCTTTTTCCTTTTATTTTCTTTTTCTTTCCTTTCCTTTCGTTTCCTTTGCTTTAGTTTCGTTTGGTTTCCCTTAGTTTCCTTTCATTTTATTCATTTTTTTTTTATTTCATTTCATTTCATTTCTTTCTTACCTTTATTTTCTTTCACTTTTTTTCCTTAGATTTCTTTTCCTGTTTCGTTTCGTTACCTTTGCTTTCCTACCGTTTCCTTAGTTTCTTTTTTTCCCTTCCGTAACTCCTTTAGTTTTTTTCTTTTAAATTAGTTTCTTTTACTTATTTCTTCAGCTTTTCATTACCTTTCTTTCCTTTATTTTTCTTTCTTTTTATTTTCATTTATTTTCCATACCTTCTTCCTCGCTGCTTTTCTATCCTTTCGTTTTCTCTGCTTTCCTTTCTTTGTCTTTCTCTATTTGCTTCTCTTTTCCACTCCTTTACCTACATTACATTTCCTTTCTTCCCTTCTTTTTTTCTTTTCCATTCCTTTTCTTTCCCTACCTTTATTTGATTTTTCTTTTATATTTTCCGTTCCTTACCTTAACTTACCTTTATTTTCCTTTTATCCATCCCTTTCCTTTCCCATTCTTTCCTTTATTTTATACTTTTAATTATTTCATTTTGTTTTATTTTTATTTATTTTATATTATTTCCTTTCCTTTCATTTCCAACAAATTTCTTTTTTACTTTCAATCACTTTTCTAATTCTTATTTTACTTTTTTTCAATTTTATCAATTTTACATTTTATTTTATTTCACTAAGTCTAGCCACGAAGGGCCCTGTGCATGATCTAGCTTATTTGTGATTTTCCTTCACATCATGTCTGAGCAAGCATTTGCTTCTCCGAATACCCACGCACAGATTTTGTTTTTGTAAACACTGTTTGTACCTATGCTAGAAGGTCTAACACCTTAGGCCACTACCCAGCTTGAAGATAAACCCTTTTCAGTGTCCATTTATGCATATATTTATACTTCCATATAAAGCATAGAAAATTCTTTCATAGGTTTCACACCAAGTCCTAAAAATTCGCAAATCTTTCATACAAGTTAGCATTGAAATTAACCGTAGATCGAGCCTTAAAAAAACTTCATAATTCTGGCTTTGTATCATTTTTGATACATACTGAAATACGTGGGGAAAAAAGCGTATTATTATTTTTCAAACTATTTTATTGAAACATTTTGCTTTAAATTCGACAAGTTTAGATATCATTAATACATTCTACGCAAATATTTTTGTTATGTTTATCATTACATGATGGTTTTTTACATAAGTAGCAGAATGACGATGTCCATTTATTTTTATTTTCTCTAGAATTATAACAACTTTGGCATCTTGCACGGGTTGTTTTTGACGAATCAATTTTTTGTTTTTTGGATGGAATAGCTTCGGTATCATCATCATTGTCGGGAATGTTTTTGGATTTAATTTTCGAAAGTAATGTGGCAGATAATTGGTTTCTAGGGCCTCTTTTTCGTTTTTCTATGTACGGCATTGCCAATACATTGCTAGCTCGTGCAAAAAGCATTTACGCTTTATATGTTTTTGAGTAGGCATCCAATTCGGATCTATTTCGTTATATATAATATATGCATTCAAAGCAGATATATCTATCATGTTGGAAAATACAGCCATGGTCCAACGATTATTTTTGCGTTTGCAGCTGTAGCAGCTAAGCATTTTGTCAACAGTATCTACACCTCCCTTAGTTGAGTTATAATGAGAAATTATTTCAGGCAACTTTTTGGAGTCGTTCGCAACATTAGGTGTGTGATGCATTGTACTCATAACAATTGTACATTTATTTTTGTGACTAATGTACGAAACGAGACTGGTATCAGGCGTAAATGCAAATGATGATTCATAACGCTCGATATTTTTACAGAGCAAAAGTTTTGGAGGAATAGACCTTTTATTTCTGCGCATAGTCCCAACCATCGTCATGTTCTTTTGTAACAATTTTTGTCCAAGGGAGTGTGAGGAAAAAAAGTTGTCCATGGTTACGTTATGGCCTTTTAGTCCCTGAACCAAGTCAAGGACTACTCTTTCTCCTTGATTTTTTTCGACAATACCTGTCAAACTTTTTCCCAAATATGGCTGTATTTTCCATACATAGCACGTCCGCGAATCCACAAGTAACCAAAATTTCAAACCATATCTCTCTGGTTTTGATGGTATGTATTGGCGAAATTTACATCGACCATGAAAGCCAAGCAGTTGCTCATCTACAGTGACATTATCGTTTGGATTGTAGAATGTGGGAAGCCTCTCAGACCACTTTTCCCAAAGGTTTCGAATTGGTAAAAATTTGTCATCGCTTCTTTGACTCCGTCGGGTAAGCACATCATCGAAACGAATAATTTTGTGAACATATAAAAAAGTCTTTTCAGACATGATTGATCGAAATACTGGTCGGCCAATATTTTCATCAAATAAATCGTGCAAAGTTTCATTTCTGGATCTGGAATCGTATGGTAGATTTAAATGATTTCTAACTCAAAATTTTTGCGCTACCATACTCACTTGTATACACCGGCCAATAATAATATAGCTAAGTATGCATGAAATAGTTCCTCATCAATTTCGATATGATTAGTGCCATAAAAATATTTTCCATAGTCATTAGAACTGTCAATTACAATTTTCGATAGCGTTGAAGGAAAAAGCAATAAGAATGAATCGCGGATGTTATTCACTCTGCTTGTTGCATATCTGGTTACACCTAAAAGCCCACACACTTCATCTCATATCATCAAAATAAAAAGTAAATACCAACCTGGACGTAAATTCATGACGTTTTCACCACCTAATCTACGGGTGACGTAGGGCTCTCTGCGCCAATTAATTCCATCCTTTGAAAAATACAATGGATCACCATCACAGTTATTGCCAATGTTATCTTCCAACTCCGAAAAATCGGTTTCAGAAGAACTGCTTTCTATTTCCGCTTCAGAGCCAGAAACATCGTAATCTTCTTCACTTTCATCTAGTACTTCATTAACCAGTTCTTCGAGAGTTAAAAACTTTGCACGTGACATTCTTTTTATTAATACCCACTAATTAATTTATAGAAACTATGAACACACCACAATAACTAAAACGCAACGTAATTTTCAAAAATCGCGTACCGAATGGCAAGCAACGCCGCAAAAACACATATGAAATCCCTCATGTATCAAAAATGATACAAAGCATGAATTATGAAGTTTTTGATTTTCTCATGGCCTACTTGTTAAATTTTTTTGAAATATGTTTTAAAATAACAGCAACAACAAGAAAAAAAAAGTAACGAAGAACGGGGTAGCTAGGTTTTATTTAAAGCAAGTTATGGCGTTACAAAAAATGAAATGTATCATATTTGATACAAAGCTCGATTAACGGTTAAAGAAATGTTCTATATGGAAGTATAAATATATGCATAAATGGACACTGAGAAGGGTTTACCTTCAAGCTGGGTAGTGGCCTAAGGTGTTAGACCTTCTAGCATAGGTACAAACAGTGTTTACAAAAACAAAATCTGTGCGTGGGTATTCGGAGAAGCAAATGCTTGCTCAGACATGATGTGAAGGAAAATCACAAATAAGCTAGATCATGCACAGGGCCCTTCGTGGCTAGACTTAGTGAAATAAAATAAAATGTAAAATTGATCTAGCATACAAGTCACTACAGTGTTGTGAGTTCGACTCTCACAATGCCGGGAAGAAAAGTCCATGAAGAGATGTAATTCCAGTATCATCGAAACATATGTCGGCTTGTCTGGTTCCTGCAGCGCGTGGGTAAATTTTTCTCAAAAAACTTATTTTATTTTATTTTATTTTATTTTATTTTGTTTTATTTTATTTTATTTTATTTTATTTTATTTTATTTTATTTTATTTTATTTTATTTTATTTTATTTTATTTTATTTTATTTTATTTTATTTTATTTTATTTTATTTTATTTTATCTTATTTTATTATGTTTTGTTTTATTTTATTTTATTTTATTTTATTTTATCTTATTTTATTTTATTTTATTTTGTTTTATTTTATTTTATTTTATTTTATTTTATTTTATTTTATTTTATTTTATTTTATTTTATTTTATTTTATTTTATTTTATTTTATTTTATTTTATTTTATTTTATTTTATTTTATTTTATTTTATTTTATTTTATTTTATTTTATTTTATTTTATCTTATTTTATTTTGTTTTGTTTTATTTTATTTTATTTTATTTTATTTTATTTTATTTTATTTTATTTTATTTTATTTTATTTTATTTTATTTTATTTTATTTTATTTTATTTTATTTTATTTTATTTTATTTTATTTTATCATATTTTATTTTATTTTATTTTGTTTTATTTTATTTTGTTTTATTTTATTTTATTTTATTTTATTTTATTTTATTTTATTTTATTTTATTTTATTTTATTTTATTTTATTTTATTTTATCTTATTTTATTTTGTTTTGTTTTATTTTATTTTATTTTATTTTATTTTATTTTATTTTATTTTATTTTATTGTTTTTTCATTTTATTTTATTTTATCTTATTTTATTTTATTTTATTTTATTTTATTTTATTTTATTTTATTTTATTTTATTTTATTTTATGTTACTTTATTTTATTTTATTTTATTTTATTTTATTTTATTTTATTTTATTTTATTTTATGTTACTTTATTTTATTTTATATTATTTTATTTTATTTAACTTTTATTATTTTATTTTATTTTATTTTATTTTTATTTATTTTATTTTATTTTATTTTATTTTATTTTTTTATTTTTGCTTCTCTGACTACCTACCCACAGATTTTGTTTTTGTAAACACTTTGTGTAAGCGCCATGAAGTTGACGGGCTCGTGCTTATTATAGTAAACAAAAAAACTCTAGTTTTCAGCAACAGCAATCAATGCAATTTTTCATGACTACACACACAATTGCATTGAATGCAAACACAACAATGCAAGTGGTCATACCTACGTACATTCACACATAACAGCGGCTCTATAAGGCGAATGCGTGTTTAGCATTTCATAATATAATTAATTTTTTTTAATTTTTGGTTTGTTGTCGGCGAGACATATCGATACATACCAAATTTTATATACCTTAGAATTGTGGTTATTGCAAAAAAGGGAGGAACCAGTTATGTTTGCGCATTTATATATACTAGTATATCCCGTGGTCGAAATTCGACCAATTTAAAATAGTTGAACTTATTCAAACATCTGATCAACTTTTTGTCAATAGCTGCCTTTAGGACCCGTGGCCGAACCTCGACCAACTTAAATGTATACATTAAAAACTCATCTATAGGCAAAATGAGGCCATCAAAGAATTTAAAAAATAGCGGCTGTTATTATATGATAAAAATATTAAATTACAGCAGCCCTTTCCAAAATTATTTATGGCAAATGCCATGCAAATATTCGAGATTTTATGTTGCACTTGAATAATCGGATGATGACATTGTGCTTAACAAATAGCCACTAATTTATGCGATCGTTTTGAGCAGGGGAAGAACAAAAAAATATTAGGTTGAAAATTAAGTAAATTGTAATAGTTAAGATTAAAGGTTTTTTAATATAAAAAAAACATAATTTAAGAAAAAAAAGGAATATTCCGCAACCGGGTCTTGCAACTGTGCACACCGTATTCTATACGCTCACCGCCGCGCCATTGCCTTATGCACAAAGCAGTTTAAGAATTAACAATATACCAACAACAAAGTTAGACTATTAATATAAATAATGGACCAAAGTACTCAATGAGCGAGGGAATGAAAATAATTTCTCTCTCATAATAGGACGTGTTTAATGAGGGAGAGAATGAAGATAAAGAGTGGTTTCCTTTGAAGTTCAGCCAACTTCGAAATATGAGTTTGACGCTATTACTCTAACTCTCAAAGAGCGAGAGAATCAAAATATTTCCATTGCTGGTATTTTACACACATATACAAATTTCTCAAAATAAGCGTGGTACTCCAACAACAGTAGCCATATTGAATTATTATTTTATATTTTTTTGAAACATTTTTTTTGTTTGGTGGTACGCAAGCCAACTTTGATTGCGACATATTTTTTTCAAATTAAAAGTTTGACCATGGTTGCCCTATTTCACATTTTAATAATGGTGTTATGAGAACATAAAACTTTGTAGAATTTCATTTTAAACAAATCTATTACATCGGAATTTTTCCGAGCAGTTCTAGCGGTTTCAAGATATCCAATTCAGCCTGCAACTTCTCATGCCCTTGGTGTCTTGTCCATAATCAATTCCTTGAATAAATTTTTTTAATATGGAATTCTACAATTAAGTGAAGCTTTATTGGGCTTTTGAATCTCTATTTAGATATACATATATACATACATATTAGAGCTTTATGGATAAATATAATTTTGATAACGTTTTCCCAAAAAATTGTATAGTTAAATTACATTTTATTATAAGTATATGTAATTGAAAATTTAAATTTTCATGATTTTATGGCACAACAATATAACATTTTTAGTTTTTCATTTGTTTATTTAAACTTTGGAATATAAGGCGACGATAGTTATCTCATTTTTATTATAGAATTCTACGAAAAAGATGTTTGATTTTTATTTTTTTAAAAAAGCAAATTTTCATATTATATAGAATTGACGGCAATGGGTGTATCTATTTCAATCTCATTCTTTTTTTTTTTTTTCTTGATGAATTTCAATACAGAAAGTTAAAACATTGATTGCTTCTTTCCTAAAAATTTTATTTTTAAACTATTTTCGTTTATAATAAAGCGTGCGAGATATGAGAAAAACAAATTGTTACTTTTTTTTAATACTTTGGTACATAACAACACATATTGGGGCAACTCTCATGCGGAAACAAATTGGCTATTCGCGCCGACGCCATCTATTTGGAGTGTAACATTTCAATATACATATGAGTTCAACGCCGAATCTACTGTTTGAACTCAATGAGCGAGAGAATTGGAGTGTTTACGCATATATGTATATGTGTATATAAATAGATATGAGTATGAAATTGGTTTGACGTTTATTTTGAAGGGGTGGAAATTTGGAAATATGAGTTCGTGTAATATTAAAGAGTATTAATGAGCGAGAGAACGAAAATAGAGAAGTATGGGTTGTATTTAAAAAAAATGTATTATACATGGCGTGGTTTTAAAACTTTTTAGTGGGGGTAAATTACAAATTCTGGTTAGGTCAAAAAAAGTGTGAGGGTTTTCTAGCTTTTTTCTTTAACCATAACTTAGCAATATTTAAAAGACACTTTATATAGATTTTTCTTTTGATTTAAAGAAAAAAAAATTTATATTGATTTTTAAAAAAATTCTATTCAATTTGGTCCAGACTTGTTTGGGGCTCGGGTTGCAAATCTGCCCTTTTAAAAGTTAATACATATATACATTTGAAAAGAAATTATTTGTTGTCTTCAGTAAAATTATCACTTGGTTTAGTTCAAAATAATGTAGTATCCATAAAATATTTTGTCGATTTTTATACTTTAAATAAGGAATTTGTCAGCAACTCTATCTCAATCGATAGAATTTGAAAAAAAATTGGCAAATTGCAGCTTTCATCTTCAAAAATTTGAGCAGTCGGACTTATATTAATGGTAATTTTTTTAAATAATTACCAAAAAAAAAAAAAACAAAAAGAAATTGTATAAGCGGTTATAGCATTTCTATAATGGGTGGTATGTATGTATATTTATGATATAAAATTATTATTTCACATGGCTTTCCGTAAACTAAAAATATTCGCACCAAATTTTTTTCTTCTCGAAAATAGAGATCACAAACATAAAAATATTGTTTATAAAAATATTAAAAAGTCAAGATTAGAAATATAAAAATATATAAAAAATTTAAACAATTTTCAATGACAAAAAAGAAAAAAAATGTTGGCCTATAGCTGTGTAACTAACTGTACTCGAACCATCAACCGCTCGACCACTACCCACTAACGCTTCCCACTGGGCTATCGCTTTATTTACAAATTGATTGTCAGATAACCAATTTAAGTTGCATGAAAAATTTTCATTCGCTTATTACAGATAAATGAAGCAGTATTGGTTATATATTAGATAATTGTGCACTGCCTTAGAGGTATGCCAACAAATAAATATGCATTTCATAAATATTTATGCATATTTAGTATGGGTTTAAGCTTGGCAATGGTTTATATGTAAAATTTGTTAGCCTATTAATATAATAGATAATAGATAGATATATTAAGAAGATTTTCTTTTTAATATTTTAAATGAAAATTAAAATGATATCGCCCTCACCGAGAATCGAACTTTCGGAATGATAAACCTAGCTGTTAACCATCAGGCCATCGCTCACTTTTGATTGCTAGCGTCTAATTACTGATATGTGTATAGTTTTTAATAGGTTTGTTTACTGACCAAAAAAAAGTTCAGAGCAGGATAGAGCAGGGAAGCTGTCAAAATAGAATTAGAGCAACTTAGAGCAACTCAGAGCAGAAATGCCATGAAACACTTGAATCTCGATAGTTTCTTTTTATTTGGTTTTTTTGGTAAAATCTTCAAAATTAATGCAAATTCACGTATACAAAAACATTGATTTTCTTGCAAGCTAATTTTTTTGAAGTTTTCAAAAATTTATTTTTTCCTGACTGACAATTGCTTCTCTGCTCTAACTTGCTCTATAAAAAAAGCTAGAGCAGAAGTAGAAATTAGGTAATGCATTACCTTTTTCCATGCATGAAAAGATGTATGCATTTTGTTATAAGAAAAGATCACACCAAAAGCAAGGAAGGGAGTAATGTGTCGCTCAATCTTTGATTTGTATAGCAAAATGAGTAAAAACACTTAAACCTTTTTGTCACTTATTAATTAAACTTTGATTTGTAGTTCAAAAAAAATTGTTTTTCATACATGAATAGATGAACGAATTTTGATGTTAGAAAAGATCATACCAAAAGCAAGGAAGGGAGTAATGTGTAGCTGCTCTATTTTTTATTTGTAGTTTGAAAACTTCAAAAAAAAAAAAAAATACACACGAGCTCGTCATTCAAATATTTAAAATAGGACCTTAACTTTTCCCCCGCAGTAGAGCCTCACTGGGTCTTAATATCCTTGTTACTCCACAATGAAATTTATAAAATGTTATGCAAAATGAAATATGTCCCTTGTAAAGCATCTTTTCATTCAAGAAAGGCAATGCATCCCTTGTAGTGCATATTTTCATTCTTGAAAGGTAATGCATCTTTTCATTTATAAAAAGTAATATAGAAAGTAATGTAAACATGTCACTTCAGTTTGTAGGCGAGCGACACATTACTTTTCCTATGACATCGCTGTAGAAAAATTCATGCATGTTTTCATGTATAGTCTATAGGAGCTATACATTACTGTTACCTTTTCCCACTGGGTAGTTTTGTTTTGAGCGTACTCATGAAACAAAAGATAGAGCAACCTAGAGCAAGAAAAGTGTTCGTTAAACACAATTTTGTGAAATATCTCAATCAGGCGTAAGCAGCCCAATAAACAAACCTAATGTTTCAAAGGAAAATCAAATAATATAATTGAGAAGATGTCTTTTTAATATTTCTAATTAGGAAAAAAAGAGAGAGAATCGAACTTAGGTTAGGTTAGTTTCAAGTGGCTGCCGCAGAGGCACACCTAGGCCAGTATTAAAAGGCCCGTTGTGATACCACCAACACTAGGAAAGTCAGTTCCGGGACCCTGCCACATGGAAAATCCCGGTATTAACGGAATTCTCCACATAGCAGAATCCCGGGACTGACTTTCCTATACCGACACCGTTACTCCTCCTCGAACCATTTAGATGACTTGATGAAGGCCATCAGGTCCTTTATGTCCAGCTCCGTGACCTTGCGTAGGCTGACCAGGAAGGGAACTCCCAAAAAGCGCATTCTCGCGCCTCTTAAAGCCGGGCAGTTGCAGATGAGGTGATCCACCGTTTCCTCCTCATCATCATCTTTACAACTCCTACAGCATCGTCGGTAGGGCACACCAAGTCTTTCTGCGTGCCTACCAATGAGGCAGTGCCCAGTTAATACGCCTATTAATATGGAGATTTCTCTTCTCCTTAGGGCATACATTTGTCTTGATCTTTTATGATCCCATTTCGGCCAGGTTTCTTTGGATATCCGGCATCCTGGAGATTGCAGCCATCTTTCGTTGGCTTGGCGGAGTGTGTACTCCTTCAGCATAAGCTTGCATGTGGCAAACGGCATACCTAAGCGCTCTTTATCGTAAAGAACCTGATTGGTCGTGCCCTGCCTCGCAAGTTTGTCAGCCAAGTTCAGGTGCACGTTATTCAGTTTTGGTAGTATTAGCGGTGGTATCTTATAGCGGTTGGTGAAAAGGACCCGTTCTACTTTTCCCGGGTTGATGCTCAGTCCGCAGCTCGAGCACCATGAGGAAACCTCCCCCAGTGCTACTTGCATCAAGTCGCACAGGGTTTGTGGGAATTTGCCCCTATATACTATAGCTAAGTCATCTGCATATGCCACTACCTTCCCGCCCCCCAGCTTGTGTCTCGCAGCATCGAGTTGACAGTGAGGTTCCATAGAAGCGGGGAGAGAACACCACCCTGAGGCGTTCCCCTTGTGACATAGCGTGATAAGTCAACCGAACCCAGTGATGAAACTATTCGTCTACCCCTTAGCAGTTGATCAATAAGTCCAATACCTGCATATGCCCAGACTTGTTAAAGCGGTGTTTATAGCATCAGGGATTATGTTGTTGAAGGCTCCTTCAATATCTATAAAGGCCACAAGACAGTACTCCTTTTCATACAGCGATTTTTCAATAACAGAAACTAGGCTGTGAAGCGCGGTTTCTGTAGATTTCCCTTTGGTGCATGCAAGCTGATAGCTGCAGATCAGGTTGCTATCAATAGTAGAGGAGAGGTAGTCATTTATTATCCTCTCGAAGGTCTTGAGCACAAAGGATGAGAGACTGATCGGCCTATAGTCCTTGGGCTCGTAATGAGACGCCTTCCCCGCCTTAGGAATAAACACTACCGTGGCACTTCTCCAGGTGCACGGAATGTAGCTAAGAGCCAGGCAGGCTGTATAGAGAAATACCAGCCATTTGGCTGATGTCTCCAGCGTGTTTATGAGTTGTGCGGGAATAATCCCATCTGGCCCGGCAGCCTTGAACGATTCGAAGCTTTTAACCGCCCACCTAACCTTTTCCTCCGTGATGGGTATGTGTACAGCCAGGTTTGTTGTAGGTGCTAGGGGTTCCTCATGCAAGTTCCCTGGGAAGTGCGTATTCAAAAGCAGCTCTAGGGTTTCCCTCTCCGTGCTGGTCCAGGATCCGTCAGGTTTGCGCAAATAGCTTGTGGCTGTTTGAGTTTTTGAGAGCACTCGTCTAAGTCTCGCTGTATCGTCGACATTTTCGACCCCAGTGCAGAAGTTTCTCCACGATACTCTCTTCGCCTGCCTCAGACCTTTTTTGTAGGCACTGAGCTTAACTTTATATTCGAGCCATTGAGTATCCGTGCCAAGGCTCTTGGCCTTATTAAATTGTGTCCTACATGATTTACGGAGCGAGTCCAGGTCGTAGGACCACCAATGCGGCCTATGTTTACCGCGTGGTTTTGGCACTGGGAAAGCCTGCTCTAGGGCATTCGAGAGCGCCGTTGTAAAGGTCTTTACCAGATCCTCCAACTCCCTTACTGATGAGGGGACTTGTGGGGGCAGTGCTGGCAAGTCCCTAGATAGTATTTCATTGTGTACCTGCCAGTTAGTGTTACGTGGGTTGCGTTTCATAACCGGCTGCTCAACAGAAAAGTCTAGAACTAATTCTGTTCATCGAGAACGCGCCATTTTCTGACCCACTCATAAGCGCCTTCGCTGCAAATAGTGAGATCTATGACCTCCCTACGGGTTTTAGTAATAAACGTAGGTTCGTTACCCACGTTGCAAACTACCAGGTTAGTTTTTAACAAATAATCAAACAACGACGCTCCTCTAGCATTGATAGCGGAGCTTCCCCACTGGACGTGATGAGCATTGGCGTCAGTTCCGATAATAAGATGACCCATGGAAAAATTTGCCACCAGGTCTTTTACCTCCCTCTCTGGCGGAGGTTCTTCGGCGTCGTAGGGCATATAGACCGACGCCATCGTCAGACTGGTACTGTCGACTGTTAAACTGGCAGCTGTAACGTCACCATTGGTATAGTTGGGCAAGAGAAAGGCATTCAGCTCAGACTTAACCAAAATACAGGCTCTAACCCTGCCTCCCTCGCTGGCTTGGATTAGCTTAAAACCCTTAGTCCCCAAACCGCAAATCCTTGAGCTGTTGACCCAGGGTTCTTGGATGAGGACCACATTTATGTCTCCTTTAGAGAGACGACTGATTAAAGCAGCCGAGGCTGCTTTAGATTTGTGCAGGTTTATCTGAATCACCACCAACATGAGAGCGCTCAGACTTCCCTGTCACCGCCGTATCGTCGAGTTCCACCTCGTCTGGAGGCTTATCTTTCAACGACGATTTGTTCAGACCACGATTTGGCGTAGCCGAGATCCTACTAACTGTGGCAGTATTGACATTGGTACGCTCAGGATTAGCTGCTATCACTGTGACGTTGAGGTCTTCCCCGTCCAGCAGGCTGTCTCCCATCTCCGAGCTGTTCACTGCTCCGCTCCTTCGCCATTTGACGTGGCAGATACCATACTTTCCGAGTCGGACATCTCCGACTCCTAGAATCGAACTTACAATTTTTCGAATGCTAAACCCAGCTGCTAACCATCCGGCCATCGTATACTAATAATTATCAGCGTCTAACTACACCTTTTTACTAAATGTATAGTTTTTTTTTAATAAGAATTTCTTCTTAAAACCAAAGAGATTTCCTTATAGTTTTTTCTTCGTTTCCACCGTTGCGACTACTCCTTTGCCCAAAAACTGATCATGAAGACAATGTTATTAATTTTATTAGGCATTTTTGGCTCTGTGTATTGGCCCCTGTTAATTTAGGCCTAATTCTACCCATGTATCAAATTTTAAGGAAAACGCACCATATATAAGGTATTTTGGAATGGATCGCTTCCCTGCTCCACTTCCCGGAAGTAAGATATTGTGAATCTAAACCATTCTCGAATACATCTTATTCATATTTCGTTATTTCTGAACTTAAGAAATTAACTTATTTTACGTGTACTGGCTACACGCGGTTTTTTTATACCCAGCTGTACTTGTACACAGGGTATTATAACTTTGTTAGGATAACGGTTGGTTGTACAGGTATAAAGGAATCGAGATAGATATAGACTTCCATATATCAATATGATCAGGATCGAAAAAAAATTTGATTGAGCCATGTCCGTCCGTCTGTCCGTCCGTCCGTCCGTCCGTCTGTCCGTTAACACGATAACTTGAGCAAATAATGAGATATCTTCACCAAATTTGGCATGCGTACTTATTTGGGTTCAGAATAGATTGCTATTGAAAATGGGTAAAATCGGACCATAACCACGCCCCTTTTTCGATATCGAAAATTTCGAAAAACGTATAAAATGGGTTAATTCAATATTAGAAGCAGCTACAATGATAAAATTTGCAATATGTATTGATTTAGATGTTCTAAGGCCGATTTTATAAAAAATTTTGAAAAGGGGGCGTGGTACCGCCCACGTATATTTGAAGAAATTTTAAAATTTTGACTCTTAATAACTTCAGAACAGTTTATGCTAGTATAACGAAATTTCGTAGAGGACATACTATTGTTGTGGTAAATTCAGCTATAGAAAATAAACGAAATCGCTTCGCGACCACGCCTACTTTTTCATAAAAGTTATATTGAAAGGAGGTGGAAATATTGAAAAGTCCATATCTAATTAACTGATTTCGCTATAATAATATAATTTGGTACATACATCAACTTTCATATTCTTTACATAATTTTTTCAAAATTTTGGAAAGTGGGCGTGGCACCGCCCACTTATGAGTCAAGCAATTTTTATTAATTTTAACACCATTAACTATACAAAACAAAGAATAACAGCATTTTATGTGCACAGCTGGGTATGTAATGTTCGGTTTCACCCGAACTTAGACTTCCTTACTTGTTTTAACTTAGTTTCAGTGTACAAGAAAATATAGAAATGGTAATCAGCCAATCATAATGCAAAATATTTTGCGGGACTGAAGCAAGTGAAGTTGACCATACACTTCTTCCGGTTCCAAACGGGTTTGAATTATTTTAATGTCTCACTTCTTTTAGCGGGCACATAGATATTTTCATTTACAAACATTCATGGAAGATTGTCGAGCAAGGTTACAAAAGACACGTGTTGACCTTAGTATATATATTAGACTGGGCCAAAAATAAAAAATTTCGGTTTTTTCTAAAATTATATTGATTTTCTTTTTAAAAAGGTGAAAAAAAAATTACTGTAATTTTTTCAGATTTTTTAATTAAAGTCTAGAGGTCTATCATTGCTAGTTTACATTTTACAGACTTAACCTCCAATTTGGTATAAAAACGACAAATGATTGCTGAAAAACCCCATTTACCTGAACATTTTTTTGTAGGAAATTGAATTCCCTACAAAAGCTGCCAAGACTGAAATTTTCTTAGATTATCCGTTATCTAGAATTCTAGCCTCAAACATTGGCAGGTTTTTTGGATTTCCCGATTTTCGAAAATTTGGGAAACATGAAAAAATCAACATCGAATAAAGCTAAATACATTTTCTTAGAGGAAATTGACTGCTGAGTCCAAATTTGATATCAGAATTCAACAACGGGCAAATTTTGTAGGGAATTCGATTTCCTTCAATAATATGTTGAGGTAAATGGTGTTTTACAGCAATGGTTTGTCGTTTTTAGAGGTAAAGTCTGCAAAATCTAAACTAGCGATGATAGACCTCTAGACTTTGATTTAAAAATCTAAAAAAATTACAGTAATTTTTTATCACCTTTCTTCAAAAGAAAATCAATATAATTTTTGAAAAAAACGGAAGTTTTTATTTTTGGCCCAGTCTAATATATATGAAAGAGGAAGTTTGACTATAGTTGAATGAAGCGATCGAAAAAAATTTACGAGATCCGAAAAAGAAATGTTCAAGCTTGTCTCAGAAAGCACTACTCATATTAATGTTTTTGACGATTTATACATTTCATTTAGCTTCCATTCTAATAATTTTTTAATAAAAAAGTAGAGTTAATTTTAGGAATTTGTTTTGCAGAAATTTCTTCCATGCATAGTGTTAATAAAATTTATTATTATATTGGAGAAATTCCATCATGGCCGCAGGAAAAAAATTATGAAAATTCAGACCTATTTCGAAGCTACATAGGTACTTGAGTATTTTAGTAGTAAAATTTATTTTTATCGTGTTTTTAGTTGGAAACCGAAACCGTAACCGAAACCGAAATAAATTTTGAAGAACGAAACCGGAGCCGAAACCGAATCGTGTTACAAAACCGAAATCGAAACCAGAACGTTATTTTAATAGGTTTCATACCTTGATATGTAGATACATATTTACATTTGGAGACTCATTTAGCTGATATTATCGATATTTATATCGATACTGTGTTCTCCGATATTGGGCGATACGATGCAATATATATTTTTTCTATTTATCGCTAGCAATAAACAACCTAAAGAAACTAGTATAAATTGCTAAAAAAAAATAATAACCTAGAAGGCTTTAGTGTTCCTGGAATTACGATTTTGCCCATATTCGTAAAATTATTTTTAATCGATTAGTATATAATACACTTTCAGTTATTTTGCCATATGTTTACACTTTTGAAATTTTTGGGTTGAAATAATTCTTTTTTTTCTTGTTTTATCAATTAATTCATGTTCGGCCATTATTATACAGTAACGATGGTTTCCCTACAGATAACTCTATCCTAATTTTCAGCCCCCTACCTTAACCCCATTTAGAGACATTCAACCTCAAGGAATTAAGTTTGTGTGGAAGGTGCAACGCCCCCTTTCCAGATAACCACTACTTACGGTTTTGATATCCTATAGCTCTATATGTGTGAGAATGCGTTTGATATCATATAGGTCTATACCAATTTTCAGGTACCTACCTTGAACCCCTTCACAGATATTCTGCTTTAAAATTTAGTTGGTATTAGAGGTGCCACGCCCCCTTTTCTGATAACCCCCTTTTTATGTGTGAGAATGATTTTGATATCATTTAGATCTATACCAATTTTCAGGTCCCTACCTTGAACCCTTTCACAGACATTCTGCTTGAAAAATTTATTTTGTATGGGAGGTGTCCTTTCTGATGTGTGAGAATGCCTTTGATATCATATAGGTCTATACCAATTTTCAGGTCCCTACCTTGAACCCCTTCACAGACATTCTGCTTGAGAAATTTAGTTTGTATGGGAGGTGCCACGCCCCCTTTTCTGATAACCCTTTTTTATGTGTGCGAATGCTTTTAATATCATATAGGTCTGTACTAATTTTCAAGTTCCTACCTTGACCCCTTTCACAGACATTCTGCTTGAAAAATTTAGTTTTTAGGGGAGGTGCCACGCCCCCTTTTCTGATAACCCCCCTATTTATGTGTGACAATGCTTTTGACATCATATAGGTCTGTACCAATTTTCAAGTCCCTACCTTGAACCCTTTCACAGATATTCTGCTTGAAAAATTTAGTTTGTATGGGAAGTACCACGTCCCCTTTTCTGATAACCTACTTTTTTAGTTATAAACCTTCTCCACATGCGTCTCTTCAATGTGGCAAAGTTTGGTTAAAATCGGTTCAGCCATTCTCTGTAAAGTTCATTACAACGCGAAAAACGGCTAAATTTATATGGGCAAATCCTCAAAACTTTTAACATCGAGGCGGATAATATCATCCAATAGCAAGGAACACGATATCGTTACACAGGCTCAGTATTTTTTTTTTTAATTTATGGATACAAATCAACATTTCAAATGTCTCAGAAGCATGAAATAATACTTGATAAATCCAGGAAAAATTTCGCAAAATCAAAAAATTGTGAAAATGTGTGCGAGTTTTCAAAAATTTATGAACTGTTAATCTTTTCTTAAGGGCGCCTCTCAATATTGCGACCCACTCTTTGTTTTTTCAAGTATTTTTCTACATACTGAAACTTAACCTACAAGGTCGCGTGCGTGCTTCGTTCCATTTAAAAGGCTAAGAAAATGCGAGAACAAATTTTTGTACTTTTCATTTTTCGGTAGATATAGTTAAGCCATTTACTTGCGCGCCCCCTTTAATTATCAAAAAAATGAACAAATATACTTGATGCTAACTCAAAAAGAAACCCTGCACACGTGATCCGATTACTGTGCTGTTCATATTATGCTTACAGCAGCCACTATAAATCAACTGTTTGGTTTGTGAATAGTTTAAATAATTCAATTTTTTTGTTAGCACACAAAAACTGACAGATATTTTCATGCCATGTTAATTGTAAACTTGAGTATTCAATATCTTTAATTAACGTAAAAAGGCGCGTTGAAGATCCATGCATATATCAAAAGTGAAAAGCTTACTTGTACCTTCAATTTTTCAAATGTTTAGTGGTTTTTGGTTTTTTGAGGTTAGGAAAAAATTCAGACGTGCTGGACCAAAACGGACACCGGATTCGTGTTCAGCGCGTCAAAATATAGGGAAAGGGTGGTCTGATCCTCCAACCCCGACACTTTTTTTTTGTGGCGCTGGTAATTAAGGTTCAATTTGCGTACAAATAAGTAGGTACTTATTAATTCAAAGGGATTTTGAAATGTGTCGTAAGAAATTCGTTTTGCAATAATTCGATTTACGTTCGTATAAACTAGGCAAAATAGATTGCAAATAAAAGTAAAAAAAAAAAAAATTTCATAATGATGACGTCATAATTTCCACGCCCGCACCTTTAGCATATTAACAAGAGTCAAAATATAATCTTATAAACTAAGTAAAAGTGTCAGCAAAAGCTCAAGGGTGTGCTCCTATTATCTTTTTTGTTTCTTTTTTTTTTGCATTATCAAAAGTTTTGAGGATTTGCCCATATATATCTAAATTAAACCGTTTTTCGCGTTGTAATGAACTTTACGGAGAATGGCTGAACCGATTTTAGCCAAACTTTGCCACATTGAACAGACACATGTGGAGAAGGTTTATAACTAAAAAAGGGGTTATCAGAAAAGGGGGCATGGCACCTCCCATACAAACTAAAGTTTTAAAGCAAAATATCTGTGAAAGGGTCTAAGGTAAGGACTTGGAAATCGCTATAGAGCTATAGGATATCGAAGCCGTAAGTAGGGGTTATGTGAAAAGCGGTCGTGGCACCTCCCATACAAACTAAATTTTTCAATCTAATCTTAGAGTGTAATGGAGTGTGGTTGCTAAGTGACCTTGCTCAATCCCGACTCTTGCGTCCTCGTTCGTGCACTCTGGGCAACGGGAGCTACCTAGGCTCGCGGCAGAAAGAGAGGGAGCCCCGGTGGGGCCACTCTGACATACTTGGTTTAAGGGCTCACCGAGGTCTTTTTCGCAGCGTCTGTTCACCACGTGGTGCGGCTGCAAGCGGGTGTCTGTCTTGTAGCAAGCGGCTCGCTATATAAATGTGTGAATATTTTTTTATCAAAATCCCGGAGACGGGTTGTGCGCTGGGTTTGGGACCCGCCACGTAAAAAATTTAGTCCACTGAAAATTTTAATAAAGCCTCGGATGAGAACCCCCTTTAATGTTGACGACCCGGCAAAACGAAATAAGGACTACGAGAAGGATATTAGGGCATGTACCTGGAATGTCCGGACCCTTTCAAGGGATGGTACCGCTGCCCGACTGGTTGATGTCCTCATGAACGCAAAGGCTGACATCACCGCCCTGCAGGAAATGCGATGGACGGGACAAGGAAAGACGACCATCGGACCTTGTGACGTATACTACAGTGGCCAGACACGTGGCAAAGCGCGTGGTGTAGGATTCGTGGTGGGAAAGAGACTTCGCCGCCAAGTATTAGCGTTCACTCCTGTGAGCGAGCGTCTCGCTGCGATCCGCATCAAGGCGAGGTTTTTCAACATAACATTTATCTGCGCCTATGCGCCGACAGAGGAGACGGACGACGCAGAGAAGGACTCCTTCTACGATAAACTTGAACAGACTTATGATCGCTGCCCCCAGCATGATATCAAAATCGTGCTCGGCGACTTTAATGCCAAGGTGGGCAAGGAAGGAGTCTTTGGTCCCACAGTTGGAAAATTCAGTCTCCACGATATAACATCCCCCAACGGCACTAGGTTGATTGACTTCGCCGCTGCTCGCAATATGGTCATCAGTAGTACCAGGTTCCAGCATAAGCGAATACACCAAGCCACATGGCTGTCCCCTGATCAAAGAACTAGAAACCAGATTGATCATGTCTTGATTGACGGCAGACATAGCTCCACCGTTCTGGACGTGCGTACACTGCGTGGTCCCAATATTGACTCTGACCATTATCTTGTTGCAGCCAAGATACGCACACGCCTCTGTGCAACGAAGAAAGTGCGCACAGTAACGGAAGGAAAGTTTGACGTCGAGAATCTGCGCATGACACAGACAGCTGATAATTTCACAACTCGACTCTCACACCTGCTAGCACAGGGCAATCCTCGTCCTAACGATGTAACCGAGCAATGGAAGCATACCCCTCACTCATTGCATACCGCCGCTGAGGCCACTATAGGGTTCCAGCGAGCCCGCAAGAACAACTGATACGATGAGGAATGCAAAACTGCCTCGAAAAAAAAGGACGCTGCCTACAAGGAGACGTTGCGAACGGGCGCAACCCCCAGTGTATGGCAACAATATCGTGAGGCAAAGAAGGAAGAGAGACGCCTTTTCAGAAAAAAGAAAAGTGAGGCCGAAAGGCGTGAGTGTGAGGAGCTTGAGATGCTGGCTGACAGGAATGATGCCCGAAAATTCTATGAAAAGATCCGGCGGATGACGGAAGGTTTTAAGACCGGGGCAAGCTCCTGTAAGGACAATAATGGCGACTTGGTAACCGACGTACAAGGTGTACTTAAATTATGGAGGGAGCACTTCTCCTCACTGCTAAATTGCGAGGGAGACGTCGAACCCGATACCCCAATCCCTGACGATGGAAAAGTCGTCCCACCACCTGACTATGATGAAGTGAGGATAGCTATATCCCGGCTCAAAAACAACAAAGCGCCTGGAAAAGACGGACTACCCGCCGAGCTGTTCAAACGCGGAGGCGAAGAGCTGGTAAAAAGCATGCATCAGCTCTTATGCAGAATATGGTCAGACGAATGCATGCCTCCGGATTGGAATTTAAGTGTGCTTTGCCCAATCCACAAGAAAGGCGATCCCGCTAACCGCACCAACTACCGCGGAATTAGTCTTCTTAATATCGCATATAAGGTTCTTTTTAGCGTGTTGTGTGAAAGGCTGAAGCCCATCGTAGACAAACTGATTGGACCTTATCAGTGTGGCTTTAGACCTGGTAAGTCTACCATCGACCAGATTTTCACGATACGCCAAATCCTGGAGAAGACCCATGATAAGAGAATCGACACTCACCATCTCTTTGTCGATTTTAAAGCCGCTTTTGACTGCGTAAAAAGGAGTTGCCTGTATGCCGCCATGTCTGAATTTGACTTCCCTGCAAAGCTTATACGGCTTTGTCAAATGACGTTGAGCAATACCAACAGCTCCGTCAGAATCGGGAAGGACCTCTCTGAGGCATTTGAAACCAAACTAGGCTTCAGACAGGGCGACTCCCTTTCGTGCGATTTCTTCAATCTGATGCTGGAGAAGATAATTCGAGCAGCAGAGCTAAACCGCAATGGTACAATCTTTTACAAGAGCGTGCAATTGCTGGCGTATGCCGATGATATTGACATCATTGGCCTTAACAACCGCGCCGTAGGCGCTGCCTTCTCTGGACTGGATAAGGAAGCGAAAAAAGTGGGTCTTGCCGTGAACGAGGACAAGACGAAGTATTTGCTGTCATCAAAGAAAGAATCGGCGCACCTGCCCCTTGGCAGCCATGTCACTGTTGATAGTTACAAATTTGAAACTGTGAGAGACTTCGTCTATTTGGGAACCAGTATTAACACCGAAAATAATATCAGTCTAGAAATCCAGCGGAGAATCACTCTTGCCAACAAGTGCTACTTTGGACTGAGTAGGCAATTGAGAAGTAAAGTCCTCTCTCGAAGAACAAAGATCACGCTCTATAAGTCTCTCATCATACCTGTCCTGATGTATGGCTCAGATTCATGGACAATGTCAAGAGAAGATGAGATGGCCCTTGGAGTATTTGAGAGAAAAGTTCTCCGGAAGATTTATGGTCCTTCCCGTGATGCCAACGGCGAGTATCGAAGGAAATTTAACGATGAGCTGTACGAGCTCTACGCAGATCTGACCATAGTCCAGCGAATTAAAGCCCAAAGACTCCGCTGGCTGGGCCATGTTATGCGAATGGACAAAGAAGCTCCAGCACAGAAGGTTTTCCTATCGTCGCCTGAATTCGGCAGCAGAGGAAGGGGGAGGCCTCGACTGAGATGGAAACAACAGGTGGAGGATGACTTGAACTCCCTTGGGGTTTCCAATTGGCGTCGGTTATCGCTAAAATGGAATGACTGGCGTGCTTTGATACGAAACGGCCAAAATCGCTTAGGCGGTTAAGCGCCAATAAATGATGAATCTTAGATTAGCAGTGAAACGGACAATGAACAATGTAATTAAAGCAACAATTTTGAAAGGCAAATTTAAAGGTGAAGATGTATTCCGCGTATTCCAATGATTCCAACAGATTTGCCTTTTGATTGTAAGCGAATTAAATTTCCCATTCGCCTTGCTTTTGCTATTACAATCAATAAGGCTCAAAGTCAAACACTTCAATTGTGTGGAATTGACCTAACTTATCCATGTTTGGACATGTACAACTGTATGTAGGATGTTCGCGAGTAGGGAAACCATCGTTATGGTATACATATTTATACACCGCATGAAAATAAAACCAAAAATTTTGTGTATCAGAAGGCTTTAGGATAAGTTGTTAGCTTACAACAATTAAAGTAAGTCACTAAATAAATTAAACATTGTTATTAGAATAAGTCAAAAAAAAGAGGCCGAACATGAATTAAATGATAAAACAAGAAAAAAAAAAAACAAAGAACAACTTTCATTTCTCTTTTTCTTTCAACCAGCGAAGCGGGTGAGGGTCCGCTAGTTTTTATATATATAGATTCAAATTATGTATGTATCTATGTACATAGAGGTTAGAGAAACATGCAGGAAATAAATTTGTGGCAGGACAACGTCTGCCGGGTCAGCTAGTAATTAAATAATGCCGACGAGGACGTTCCAAGTCCTGAAATCATACCCGTAATGGCTTTACAAAATAGGTACTTACCTAATACATTTTTTCCAGCACAAAAAATATACAATGGTCAAGTTTAATGATCACCAGTGTTTATGAAATACATAAATATAAATTTGTATACATGATTTTATGTTTGTTGATATTTATCGTCATCCCTGTTTAATGGCAAAAAATCGTGTCATTGTGCACAGGAAGTTTTTTAATGATCTTGAACGTATTACACTTATACATACTTCTCATAATACTATACGTACTCATAGCTTATGTTTTTGTTAAGTTTTTCTATTTTCGTTGCTTTATTTTCTTTGCGTTGAGGAACTTAC